>JAQGAK010001202.1:0-38062 GCA_034696945.1 Lipothrix lubbocki
CGCGCTTCGCGCGCGTTCGATCTAATCGTCCCCCCTTCTTACTCCCCTACCCCACTCCCGGAATCACGGAATCACGGTCGTCACAACGAAATTATTAATAGAGAGATGTTCAGTCCTGGCAAAAATACGTTTTATTCATGTGTTTCACCGTTCACTTTTATGTTATACAACATAGGGAAAATACTGCAGAAAATTAAAAGTTAATATAAGTATAAGTAAATTATAAATATAATTTACTTTTTCAAACTTGAGAAATTCTTTCAGAAATGAAAAGCGAATATTATTGTGGCGAAATCAAGTGAGAATTCCTCCGCAAAACTCCAAACTTTCACCATTTTTTGCGGCATGGAATCAATCAAAGCAAGCGGTCTAATCTATAAATTTCGAGGTGTAATAACGTTGCTTTCCAATTGTTAGTATTAATTTTATTTCGTTTAATATTATACTTTACAATGACAGCTCATCTGCTTATGAAATTGTTATTTGTATGTATTACAATTAAATGTAATATTGAATGTGATTTGCTTCTTATTTGTTATAATGTGAACATTCAGACTACACACAAACGTATTTAAAAGATTCGATATATTCCTATATTTTGTGAGCAAGCGTAATAACAATAAAATTATTCAAATTATTATATTGACAAAATTGTCAAGAACTATGATACCAGTACTATAATTTTAATTTTCTTAATATTCTCCTTTTGTTTACAAGTGAATGTCTGTCCTCTGGAGATTCAAGACAATCAAGTATATATATTTTTACACTTTAAATTATTTAATAAAATTATGATCACAAATTCGAACAAGTTTGACGGAAATGAAATAATGGACTAGTTGCCATAAAAAATCATTAAATTATATTTTAAAGGTCACTAGTAAAAATCAAAAATTACATTGATGGAACCAAACTCACGGAAGGTTACATACATACATGTCGTTAGATATCTCGTCGACTATCCGTAAATCTGTATCCTTTAATTAATGCGTCCATAATACTATTCACAAATTGCATAAGTTCATAACATATTACAAATCGACAACATACCTAATTCCGTGTCGTTTTCCGTAAAAATTCATTTTTCAGAAGATTACTATATAGAGCTTAATTATACCTTAATTTAGTTATACATATACCTATTACAAAAACTACTTTGCCACATCAGTATTGTTTACATCCGCGAGTCTTTGGTAACTCACAGCGCTTGTGAACCAGTTCTCCGAATCTACTTATAGGATTTAGTTCAGTTACGCTTATATATTTTCTGATTTGGTGGTAAAACCGATTTATATAAACGAAAAATGATTTTATAATAATACCTTATACGTTAAATTATACATATTTATTCGTTAATATTTACATTAAGTTCACTATATTCATATTCTGTTGACATTGACGTGTTTCATACTATAGTTTTAAGTATATTTCATCTTGTTTCATATAACGTATACCGGCAGAAAAAACGATAAAAACTCTACTTAAGTAGATACTTTTAAATATTGTAACTTCAGGATTAACAATAATGTCCATAATGTTAAGACCAATACCTGTAAAGTATATTCGTGTGTACTACATCACAGTAAATAACATAAAATAAATATAAAATTTCAATAACACAAAAAAACAATAATTGTTGCAAAAAAAACAATATATAAAATTCAGCAGTTTTCGTTGGATTCAGTTTTTAAATGATTCGGATTACCCCCCATTTTGGTTTTTCATATACGCTACAAACATGCCACATTTTGCACTTAAATTGACCAGCCTAAATTTCAAGAAAGGGGTCTTCCACACCACGGGAATGACATCCATAATTAGGATAGGGTAGGAATGTTTCAACTTCACCGCAATATATCTCTAGTATTTGTAAATTATCGCCAGGTAGTCTTCACGTTTACTTTGATCCCATTTGTTGGCTTTCTGTAAAAGATACAAAAGCGAGAATAGTTAAAAATAACGTTTAACAAGGTAACAAACAGTACTTGCGAATCCCAATCGAAACAACAGATAACTTTAACATATCTAAACGTATTAATTCAAAAATCTTCCGTACGCTCATACACCTTTACATAATGATAACGATCCTTAAACTTACAATTAGCTTACCTTTCATTCGCACATGATTCTACAGTCCCCAAAACTACAACTACTCGTAGGTTATCTAAGGTATTTTTTTGTAAAATACAGCGTATTACAATTAATAAAAATAATTAATTATTTAAATATTATTGAGCTTTAATTAGGTTGCACTTGATATTTTTGACCTGGTCGCCAGGAAATTGGACGAAGATGTAAACCTGACTTGTCTTTCATTCCATTTAAGGCAAAATACTGTATTTAATATTTACGGCACATGCATCCATGCTCGTCTAGAATCCCGAAGCGCTTAGCTAGTCGAGTGCATACTTTAATTACTTAATAATAATTAATCATAAATTCATAATAAATATTATTATTCGTGTGTTGTGAATTATAACTGATTTTTCTACTCATTCTCATATACAAAAATTTGTCTGGTTTACTCAAAAAGAATATTGTTCGTATCTAAATCTAAACTACAGACTTAACGCTACATTAAGCAATAAAAGGAGCGTTGATTTATTACGTAACGCAAAAAAGTAGGGGTTGTGTCACTAATACCAAACTGTGAGACGCCAATAATTGAAAAAAAAAATATTTTTTACAACGCTGTAATATGAACATTTTTATTTACATTTATGTATGCCAACGATTTCAAACCAATAATGTAATGTTCCGTCGACCATCGATTTAACCTCTCTAGTTCGTTAGTTAAAAAGGTTTTTCTACATTTGCGGACTATAAATCTACAACAATTATTGTTATAGATTTTTTGCAATTAATAATGTTAAAAAATTCACTTTTAATTAATTAAAAATCGTTTTATTATTATTGGAACAACGTTTCGTACATCCGTCCTTCATCAGGTTCAATTTTATTGTTTTTTTATTATAGATTTTTTACAATCCTCAAATGTAGAAAAACTGACGTGCCCCGAAGTAATTATTACTTCAGGATCATAGTGATAAATATTCGTATACCTGGTCATATTGCAGTAGGGATCATCAAAAAAATTCAGCGTTACGTAATAAGTAAACATTCCCTTAAAACTAATCAAGTTTTCAAGACATTCTCACAAGCAATAATTACTATAGTATATACTTACACAAGAATCATGCAAAACACAAACCTTGATGTTGTTCTGCTGACGGAGCCGACACGTTTTTAGGTAGCGAGTCATATTTTTTCTTTGCGTCTGATCCCTTAGCACTCTGATACTGAGATAAACAAGCCGCTAGTTCTCTTACTGACCGTTTTTCTACACCACCAACCCATGGCAATGACACTGATGACGAGGAATGGTTTGTAAAACATGCATGATCATTGCCATTGTTGACTGTATTGCTTTTACGTACATTATTACAAATAGATCCGCTAGTATCAAAATTGCTTTCGCTGTTCAAGGGATTTGCTATGCTAAGAACTTGCATCTGATTTTGATTATTAAGAAGAAAATTACATGGCGAAGCACAAGATGAGGAAAGGGAGACCATTTCTGACGTTGTCGAACCAGGAGCTGAAGAGCGCTTTTCGGTCGCAGCATTAGTAATATTCAAATCTAAAGGGCCTTTGGTAACATCATCCATCACGTCATCGTCAAGTGGATCTCCGGATTCTGGCGTGTTAGCAGCAGATGCATTTGGACTTGTCCCGTCACTCCCTGTTTCAAATGTATAATATAATGCCATTTAATAAATACCCATTATATGTACGTCTTTTTTCCCAGACATATTGATAATTGTATAATTAAACCATTCAATCGTCAATAATATATTGATAGTATTGTGATACCTGAGCGACTTTCAGACCCCACAACTGACCACGGTCTTGGTTTGGGAGCAACAGGAGGTGGTCTTCTGGTGATTATTGGAATAGCTCCAAACAAGCTAACCTTCGGACTTTTGGAAAACTTTTCTTTTGCTTCACTTACGGATGATCCAGGTGATGTCAAACTTGGAGCTTTGTCAGTTTTGGGTGCATCAAAACCAGGACCTTCTTTTCTGTTCTTCACATCAGCCACAACGGATGTCCCCAATCGTGTACCTAATCGCTGTACTGGCGACTTCTTACCTTCATCGCACCCCCCGGTCACAAATAAACTGTCCCTAACTGAAGAAGGTTTTTCCAAGCAATCTGTAGATTTAGAACGAGGCACTGGGTCCAATGATAATTTACTGGAAATGCTGCATGAGTCAAAGGAGCCAGGGCTAGTTTTATCCGATGCGCTGTCATCTACTTTGTATGTTATGGATGAATGGGTTGGCGTGGACTGAATGCTTTCGTCGATTGAAATCATCAAAGAAGTACTGCTGCAAGTTAAAAATATATTACATTCATATATATCGTATTATTTGCATATTCAATTCAAACAAACTTAGAATCTAGCAACATTACTGATCAATACGTAATATTTGGGTAAAAATAATAAAATAACAAATCCAAAGTTACAGCTTCACAACTTCCACCTTTAAACACGGAAAAATACAAACGCACAAAATTCTAATGCTATAACATATGTTTTTCTTATATAATATATATTTTGTCGAGTGTCATACTTTGTGTCACTACTAGAAATGTAAAAGTAAGAGGAAAGCAGTACCAATCGTCTGAGTCAGGGGTCACGATAGGGGTTGGCGTGGTTGATCCTGGCCTAAAAAATGTTTCAAGGCCTTCTTGCATATCTCCTGCTTCTTCCTTTTTGGTTGATGGTCGAAGACAAGGGCGTGTGGGAGCCCGCGTTTTTGGTTTCTTAGGACGAGCTTTTCCAAGATGTTTAAGTTGTTGCGGTGACACTGGAGGAAGATCTTGCAGTGATGAAATTGACTCTGTTTCACAATCACAATGTTACAAAAACATTGTAGAGTTGCCGACAAAGATTTATATATTTGAGAGATAAATGTTAACATTTACCTTCAATCGTTTTCGGCAGGCTTGGTAACAAGTCGGGGATGTCATCCGCTGAAATGCCCTCTACACAATCTACAACAGACTTGGGTCGTATTCTCCGGCCATGAATACCTTTCCGTTTTGAGTGCATCAAAGGGGTGGCCTGCAGTAAAACAGCTGAAGTCAATATTTACAGATAGTCATACTAAAATAAATTCTACATTTCCAGCATTGCAAAAATTCTTTCCGCCAAAACAAATGCAAGTGAAGTACCAGTCATGCAAAAATACTTCGTCCTCTAACAATTTTCTCTTTCTAGGGAAACGCAAAACCATTGTGTACGGGTCCACAGTCCACAAACCACTGATTTTACAAATGTGCCTGAAAGCTAATATCGAAGAAAAATATACTGATTTAATAATAGTATGACACAAATCAAGTATGGAGAAAAACGGCGTGAAACAGTAATGTCGATTTTAGAAAGAATGTACAGGTTGGAAATTTTGTCGAATCAGTGGTGTGGTCTAGTCTGAGAAATTCTGAATGTAGACAAACATTTTGCGCCCCCGAGAATGAGCGTCGTCGTCCGTACTCAATTTGATTCCTCAGTTCTTTTCAAAAAAGAGTCCAATTTTATTTGTCCAACTGTCACAATTTCGTTAAAAATCGTGGTGCTCGAGTTTTCAGCTTGGATTTATTAATGACCAAAAAATACAACTATTACAATTACAAAAGGCGCCTGACCCCGTGTAAAAACTACATACGCAAAGAACTATCTACCGACTGATTATAAAAAACTGTACGCAATACAGCCGTAACACATAAACGAGTCTACGGAATTTTAATTCACAAAACATGTAACTTACAAGATTGAGGTAATCCAACTTCTGACAAGGATGCCAAGTAAAAATTAAAATTCAGTAAATATCCGAGGCTAATATAAGCCGCAAACAGTAAATTCGAATTTTGTCAAGAAATATACCGCCGAGAATAGCAACGTTTGAGTTTTATCTACGAGTGAGAGTAATCTAACAATAATAATAGGAGAATCCTTCCCCGAACATAAGCAAATATGTTGTTCTCGCAGAAAAATTCTTTCTTCTTTTGACGTAAACGTCGCAGTAAACGTCTCAGCTGCAAACGTCAATTTTTGAAAACTGGCGTGCAAATGGCTAGTTTAAATTCATAATGCCAGAAAATTACATCACTAATCCTTGCAAAAAAACCTTATTTCAGCGCTCCTTCTCCTCTACGAAAAGTGAAATTCGCTTTTAAGTGATCTTCTAGGGTTACATTTACGTTTACTAGAAGACATATTACTTATTTCATTAAATTCTTAAAAATCGATGGAAACGTATTATTCTCGGTGGTTATTTCAAGGCATATGCTTACATAAACCATTACAATAGAGCTTATAACAACCTAAATTTAATTCTTTGAAACTTGTTCAAAAATTAAATATTAGAGTAGAAGGAAGTATATTAGAGAATGAACATCTTACCATTGGTGACTGATCGTATTGATGACTACTACCACTCTCGTATAACATGGACACCGTCTCAAGGTCTTTAGATCCATCGCTTGGACTAGCTCTGAATCTGGTTTTAAGAACATCCGGAGTTGACGAACGCTTCTTACTGATGTCAATCTGCAAAGGTAATTTTAGCAATATAGTATGTTTAAGTAGTACAGTAATTTTGTTACAAACTGAATCACATCACGAAGCTTACCAGCTGCTTGTGACACTTCATCAGGGAATCAATAGCTCTGTCAACCAGTTTGTCAGAAATATGAGCTGCGACAGCCAAGTGAACTTCACTGCAAAACGACAATAAAAGCACATGAAATATTATGGCCTGTTTTATTTTTAAATTATAAATGTATACTCATAATTAAGTAATAAATTAAGCTTTTTAAGTACGAAATCTTAATAATACTTTAATTTTGTGACGATATCTGTTCCAGCCATATCCATGACACAGTGCCGCACGTACTCTGGATCAATAATACTTTTTTCCAAACAACCTTGCTTGATTTCTTCCTTTAGATTGTTGTCAGCCATTAAATGTGGACATTTTTCTTCGGTGAGCTCCAAAACATTAGTTATGTTCATCTGAAATAATAGAAATATAATGATAAATCAAACTACTGTAACCAAAACCTCGATGAAGAAATGTCAGGCCCGAAGAACGTAAACCACTCAAACCATTTTCAACATTACATTTCAACAAGTATTACAGACGAACCTGAATATGTTGACTAAGCATAGTGTGAAGGTCATCAGAGAGTTGCTGTAACTTGAATTCAAGAATTTTTCCATCTTCTCCTTTTTGCTCAATCATTTGATGAAGACTCAATAGGATCTATAAAAAAATGGCAATGAAAAAATGTTAGATTAAAAAGTCGTAGGAGGGAGAATTAGGGGAATAGTTAACATTTACACACTGTTGCGAACATTAATTGTAAGTGAGGTCTGAAAGAAAGCACCACCAGCTTACCTGCTTCGCTTTCTCGGAATCCTGAATCAAATTTTCTGCTTGCTTAATCACTTCGCTTTTGTTCGTTTCACTTGACTGATTGTTTGACACATTATTCTTCAACATAGTTACTTCTTCTTGAGTTTGACTGATCAATTTATCCATCGTTAGTTGGGCAGAGCTCAGTAGGAATCCCTGTGTTTAATCATTCAACTATTAGTACATGTGAATTAATAGTTTACATTACGTCCATCAAAACTCGCGCAATGAGGACTGAAACCCTGGATGTCGTAAAATACAGCACGCAATATGGTACATGTAATACTGATGTTAGGTTGATTTAGCTACTTGTCTAAATCTGATCTCCCCAGTGATACATGTTTGATTTTGTTTACACATACGTGTGTTTACCGTGTATGTGGAATAAGTACAAGGTTTCTAATTTTCAAGCATGTGTAATTACAGGTATATGACGCATTATACTTTCGTTTCAAGAACTTGCCTGTTGGAGACGGAAGGCTTGTTGGCCATTTGTAGTCTTCTTAGGGATTGAGTTTCGGTAAACTAAGTCTTGAATTCGTTTTAAAACTGCCTCAGTTTTTTCACACGAGTTTTTCATGCACGGAAGAGCATCGTGGATAGGATATGGCATGTAACGAACACTGGTGTTGCTACAAGAATACACAATTATTAATTGGATTAATCACAGTATATAAATATAATAAAAATATCCCTTTGTATAGTTGATTGTTGAACGTAATATTTAGTACAATAGTAAGTATTACAACGAGTTGGGGTATAGTCTTATTTAGGGGTCATGGAATGGCAGAGACTAAGTATACGTTTGTTACCTCTCTAATCCGTAGGCAATATCCGCAAACCCTTGCAATGTGATATTATTTCGGTCATATGTAACTGATCTGATCTTAGAGTTTATTTGCAGTGCTTTAGCTAGCAGCCGGGCCCCAACATCTCCCATCTGGTTTCCGCTGAAATACATTTTATGATAATCATGAAAACGGCAAAACCAAAACAACAGAATGCGAAAATTTTGTCATTACTGGCTCCAGCATTTCAATAGTGAAATAAATTACTCCTTAAAAATATGTCTTAATCATCCGCTCATTTTTAACAAAAAAATCCTGGACATTAATGAAATTGAACACGGGAGTGTCTATTATAACAACCATTCGATTTTACTTACCAAATGTCAATATTGTGTAGACATTGATTACTCCCTAGGGCATTTATTACACTGTATAGTTCGCCTTTTAGTTTTGAATCCGCTAAGGAAAGAGTTTGTAAAACACAATCTTCTTCCTGATAAAATTTGATAACGATAATAAATTTTAATGTCAACCTCCTAGGCATACAATCTAACGTAAACTACACATTTCACACATCCACCTAATTAACTGTGATGGTAAATAAGATTCAATAATTGTCTGACAATTTTACCTGCAGCATTTGTACAATAGCATCCATTACTTGTGCAATGTGCTTCGCTTTTGTGGACTGAAGATTACGTCCTAAGTTCAAATGTCTAAGAGATTTGTTCTTACTTGCCGCTGTTACAACCCCAGCCAAATCGATTTCTAAATCTGTAAAATATTATTAATATGTACGTTATACACTTGACTCTACAATAATAACAAATTAATTCAAAAAGCCAATATATGGGGGTATTTTGAAGATGTTATACGGCTTTTTTAAGTTTCAACTTTTGAAATATTAAGTAACAACTGTTTTACAATGTAGCCGTTTAATTATATCGTCGTAATTATTTCTTTAATTTTTTTACTATTATCGCTGATATCCAAACTAGCTAGACATTTGATGCCATGAAGGCATGACTCCAGAACGTGAGCTCCTTGCTGACCCAGCACATTAGAGCTAATATCTAATTCAAGCTCTGCTGTTGACTCGTTGCATGCCAGTCCCAACAAAAGTTGCCTGAAAAACATGATAAAATCCATGAACAAAATGCATCTACGAAAGAAATTCAGATGTATTTTGCAGTTTTTAATAAATAAAACTACAAAATTGATACTTTGGTTGACTGGAAGCTCATTAACACTAATCTGCGACTACAATGTTGCAGTAACCATATTCGTACACGAACGTAATTGCATCAATAAGAAATCAAAGTTTTTACTTGAGGACTTCCAAAGAAAGCTTGCAGGATGACAAGGACAGGTGTTTTAAAGCTAAACTGCTGGTAAGATACTGTTTAAATGACGGCGGGATTTCCTTCCCCTTCTTCGTTGCAAAATTGTTTCGTGACAAGTTCAGATGTGCCAAGTGTGTCGTGCATCCACGGAGTAAAGCACCGAATACCTAAAATAAAGTGGAAACCATCAAGCACTCCCAACATTTACTAATACGTAATGAACATTAAATAAACCGGTCTATATAGGTTTATTTTTCCTCCGATCCAAGTTAATAAATCATGTCAGTACTTACTGTTTCTAAGGTACAATCTGTTCCTGAGAGATCAAGAAAATTAATGGAATTGGGTTGAGCCAGAAAGTTGCAGAGATTCTGTCAAATTACATATAAGAAACAAGTCAAGAATCAACATTCTAATTTAGAAACTACAATTTTGGGCATTATCGTTACAACTTACATTGATGTCCTCTTTCAGAGAATTCCCACTAAGATTAAGATGAATCAAGCTACTTGGGGCACAACGGTTCAGGACTAAAGCATGGGCTAATTGAGCAACTCCCTTAGCTGACAAACCACACTGAGAAAGATTGAGCCAAACGGGACCCCGGCATAATTTTGCCAATGGGGTACTCAAACTTATAGCACCTGTAATTGAATAGAATGATACACATAACATAAATCAATTGTGTGATGTCTTAAAACAAATATTACTATATAAGGTATGGCTTGAACACACAAATGCATGGTCAGCAATTTAATTTTATTGAATTAAATCATTATAAATAATAATAATAAATTATAAGTTAAGCTGACGTACCTTTGTCCTCGATCATATTGTGAGATAAATCTATGGTGTGAACTTGACTATTCGTATTGTGACTTAAGGCTGCGGACAATTTTAGAGCAAAATCCCTAGAAAAACAAATTATTTTGAGAATCAAGAACAAGTTGATCCCAACTATGTCACTTTAATAGGACTTCTGAGCTTACGTCTTGGCTCCAACGTTGTCGACATGGAGTTCTTCAATAGTCAATGACTTTCGAACTACGTGAAGAAGACGGTCCATCGCTTCATGCGTCAACTTGACATGACTTGATCTCAATGACTTAAACCAAGTGTTGTACTCAAGAGCGCTTAAAATTGGCACCAAATCCCTGTAGTGCAAAATTGGTAAATTAAGTTAGGCTCACAATTACTTGCATTTACCAAATACAACTATGGGTTACACTTTCCTAATTCCTAAATCTAACTCTCATAAGAATTGTTATGGCGATTAGAGGTTTGACCTTTAGATCACCAAACATTTTAACCCGGGTAAGCTAAAACAGAAGATTATATGATTATATCATAATCTTACCGGGATTCTAAGTGATCAAAATCATGCAGGCACAGCTCCCTTGAATCATGTGACAAGTAGATGGTGTCCACATCCTGCAATCAAGCACGAAAGCATAAACCAAAAAATCTGCGGGAGTCATCGGGAGGGTTCAATCCGACGGAATATAATACAGTTTACGCATAAAATTATAAAGTTCTAGATTTACTAAAACTAAACTTACCCATGCCACCTCTTCACGGTAAGGCAGTCCGTGAAAATCACACATCCAAGCATACTGAACTGAGAATCCGCCACAGGGTCCAATAGTACCATTTCCAGATGTCAAATGGCGGTATTCTAATGGTGTCACTTGCGTGCAACGATCTCCAACTACGGCACTTCCAACGATTGGACTAGAACCTAAGGCTGATCCACTGTGGTTGAAACTTAAAAGCGGACTGACTAAAGCATTTTCTTCCAAGGAACACGTGCTTTTTGACTTAGGATAGGGCACAGGTGTTGTAGTGGCCGTTCCAGTGGCACTGCTTCCAGCGCTGCCACTCCCGGTACTCCCTCCATCAAAAGTGAAATCCAAATGTTGCAATCTTTTTGCAGGAACGACATCGATTCTCTTCAGTATATTACTACATTCAAACATATGTTCGTTTTTAACATTTTAACATCCAAGCTTATTAACATATTACTCTTTAATATGCAGACAACTAATAGGTATATCGTCGCTGACTGTGCAAACGGGTTACTTCCACGGAGAAGGCTGACTTTGCATCTTCAGCGACGATAGTTTTGCCTCTTGCTTGCTGAACTATGTAAAATATAATATAATAGTACATATTTAATGTTAACTCACAACAATGGAATTCCAGGAAATGTCTCCTTCAACGACGTTAACAATGTAACTATTATTCGATCAATATGTTCGCCTTTATCATCAGGTATAACAAAGCTGTGACTCCTGTCATTTGCAGTTAACATCAGCTGTAAAACAAAGACCAAATTTAGTAACAGGTCGTACCAATAATACTAATTATTTAACATCCTTTTTATATTTATTGAACATAACGATCGATCAGATGATCTAGCGCATCCTTCGTAACTCGTAATTTCCTAATGAAAGACACTATAAATATATTTCTTACCTGATTCGGCTTCTTGCTTTCTATTGCTTGTATTTCCAAATAATGAAAGTGAAAGTCAATCTGCAAGTCAAATGTTTTAAAACTTTAGAACTTATAACAATCATAACTTTTGTACATGTCTTAAAACAAACTAACTATCAGCTTCAAATTGTAAGAACAGCCATTACCCGAGGTGGAACTTTTAAACAGAAAAATCGGCACGGGCACAAAACCTGCAAGAAAAACAAAAATCTTAGACCCGTTTAAGCTAATTATTAAAATTAGATTGTACATATTTTCAGATATTCTATACATTACTAATGCTATTTTTGTAGTTTGGGCTTTGAACCCAGAAGAACCTTTTGCTAAACTTTGTACATACCAGAACTCTACTTTCCGTCTTGTCTCCTTTTGATTCCAGCTTCACCGTGCATTTAAACAGAATTTTCACCTGCTTCCCTAACAAGTTTTTTATCCCATCTGAAATTGTAATAAAAGTAGCGATTTAAATCACAACTGTTGCTACCTTCTATTACGTTATCTATTATGTCTATTACATTCTATCTATCATGAAGCTATTCAGCCAGAGCTATTAAAAGAATTCGAAACTTCTTTATGTAAGTACTTTAAGAAAATTCAATAATTAAACCAAAGAGGACTTTAACCCCATAATTTACCGCTAAGCTCTTTGGCCATCGTTCCAGCATTGCTGTTTGACATCCTCTTCTTCATTAGTCCGCAGTTGTTCGCTAGCAACAAATTCGGAAAATACAACTGACTCTCGATCGTTCGGCTGTTTGGTCATCGGCACAACGTAAACGTACACAAAAACCAACCATACTATGTATCATAGTTAGTGACGCCAAGGGTAAAACCTGCAAATGAATCAAATCGCAAACAGTTAACACTTAGCGCTTTAATTTGTTTACTACTGAGTCTTTACGGTTACTATTTACTATTTTTGAAAAATCCATCAACCCCGTTAATTGCTCAAAAATCACTTTACCCTTAAAATATTATAATCTCAAAACAAACAAGAAACAACATCCAACCGCTTTTGGGTCTACCTAATAGTCTAATTTACAATATAAACTTGACATGTCATTCCTAAAACATGCGTTTTGATCGAACCAGATTTAATATTTTAGACTCATAAATCAACACCTAAAGTTCAAGCCACTACTTACACAAGTAAACACACCTGGTCGTGCAACGAAACTAATTTTTTGCAATTTTTTAAAATTGGGTTTTGGGGCTTATCCACAGACTTACCTACTGGTTACATATGTAAATGCGACTAACATATTAAAATGATTTCACCTTTAGTTAACGATATAATGTCGTTTCACGAGAATTAGGAATTTAGTAAACAGGAAGAAGTTTAGTTTCTCATTTTTTAATATATACGACATTGTACGGATAAGAATAAATGGTAATGAGTCAGGGTGGGAGTTTCGTTAATCATGCCATGTTAACTTATTGTGTACATCCATAGAATTAAAAATAAATCTTCTGACTCAGTTAAACAAATAACGAATTAGTAGTCTTGTCTCTTTACTTTGAATTACCTAACCCCAATCACCTAAGTTCAACCCATGTTTTTTTTTACTTTAAAAACAAGAGATTATTATGAAAACTTTAAAATATTACAGAACTTGATTCATTCATTCATTTACTTTTAAATGTAACTCGGGTCACTGTCACAATTTGATAGACATGAACTTTCTGATATTTGCTCCGGATTCCAAGTCATTGTGGATGACTTGGAACGTGCTACTCGGAATGTCGGAATTAAGGGGTTTTTATTTTTGGCTTATAAATTCGAATAACCATTACGCAAACTATTTGCCAACTTCAAAATTAGCATAGCCACAAATCTTGAGTAATAAAAGGAAGGAATTCATTTAAAGAATTTAGCATCAAATAGAAAAATGGTGGCCACAGGGTAATTTTCCGGATTAATCAACAATCACGAACCATTTGTTGTGATATGTACCATCATTAGAAATACAATCAATATTACTTGAACTTTCAACAAAACCGTGGTTAAAAACCGTACCTAAATGACACCACATCTTGAACTGACGAGCACGATAATGATGACATGGTGTTACTTCGGCTTTGGCACATTGAATCATCAGCCTTTCCTATCCCTATGCAGTGATTACACTTGACTGATAATAAATCAAATCTCAACTTATAATCGAAGTTGCTGAACTTTTATCCATCATCAATTCATCAAGTATGTATAGTAGTATAGCAATTGCAATGAGGCAGAGCTCACGATTTCTTAAATCCAAAAATTCCACTCAGTTCTCTTGTAAGTATACCAATCCGCCCTTTATATATACTAGTGCATAATCTAATTTCCGTGTAATCTACTGGAATAACATAACACGATTAAGTACAGACCACATCACTGGATTTTGTTTAAGTATAGATCAGGAATTCCAGAACTCCAGGAGAGCGAAAGAGGAATGAGTAAACTGATTGGTTTCGTATGTTGTTTTGTACCATGTTTTTTACACTTTTCTAGTGTTGGTGTGTGAATGTAAGCAATGGGAATTTAAACTGGAGCTTGGAGTATATAGGATAAATCTCTGCTCTGCTCACCGTCTCGATTCTCGATCTTGAAAGTCGTGTGTGATGTGAAGTGAACGTGAAGACAGTTATGAACACAGTTATGCATACATACGGACAGGTAACAGAGTACAAATACAGCCAGGAACGGAATACATAGAAATAGGCAGAGGCTGTCACAGAGCCATCAGAACAGAAGAACATATAGAAGAACAGAATCAGAATCGGCCGACCAGTCTCCTTCGCAAAGCCAATGTGTTCTCACATATTTTGTTCTGCGCAGACAGCAAAAGTTCACCAAAATTCATGTTGATTTTCTGATGCTTTAGAGGACTTATCTGTCACTTTATTAAGTACATTTTAACAAATTACACACCATATTGTTATCAGCTCCACACTGACTATGACTAACTAAACCAAAAAACACCCGCATTCCTCATCAAACAAAAACAAGTTATTAAACGTGATGCAGAAATGCGATGGCTATATGATTCCAATGGATTTGATTTAGTATTAGCAATGTTGGTATTATAAAGGCAGATATATATGGCGATTAGCCATCTGCTCTGTGGGGCTATGGTTCGGCCTGAGTCAAGTGCATTTCACGGCGTTTTCGCCCCGTCTACGGTATACTGCATGGCTGCTAAAAAGTGAAGCGTAGCGACGAGTGAAGGAGCAATTCGTTCCTGCTGAGCTGAGCTCAAATAAAAAGAATTGCAAAGGGGCTTATATGTCGTTTGGTCTTGGTGTATGAGCATACACGACATTTAACACAGGGTTAAGTACAGCTGTACATGTACTTTACATACTTTATAACACCAATATCTATTATGTACGTGAGGCATGCATATTAAAGGTCTCCAATACTATCGTGGTCGGTGGTCGTGGATTGCTGTGTTTTGTGTCGGGTGTCGGCGTGTGAAGCCCGCGTACTCCGGAGTTCGGATCTGCAGTAAACTCAGTCCGAAATTCGACTCCAGCCGAGCTGGAACGACACACATCTCACAGAGGCTAAACACAGTTTCGCATGGTTTTTCCAAATAGGAGGATCACACAATAAATTAATGAACTCGATGTACTTTTTATGTTAGTAAAGTTTGATTGAAAATATACGAAAAATTAAGGCCGTTTTGAAGAAACTTTTTGTTTCGAGACGTATTTCTATTCTTTTCTGCGTGCATGTGCATACGGATGTTAGACTTTTTGTATATTTTCCAACCCGCTTGAGCCTGAATAATAAATTCAAATAAAACCAGATCAGCAATAATTTAGATGTTGCGGTTGCGGGTCCCGCTTACCCATAATCCTTCAGTCGTTGGTATATTTTGCGAAAAAGGGTTTTTCTGGTACCATGCCTCCTCAAAATTGCCAAACTGAACTAGGTATTAGGTATCACACAAGTGACAAATTACTTAATAAACTTGACATCGACTACCCAAGTCAACTCATTGTGAGATAACAAATTATATACATGATTCATAATCCCATGCTGGGAGCTGGGATGCATACGATCAAATCATCAAATTATTTCAGATGTAAGTACACAAATGCTACCCAAGATCCAACAATGATTAAGTCATTAATTTGGAGATTATGCGTATAGTCAATAGTCATTTACATAGAATAAAACAAAAACCGTATCATTTGGACATTTGGTTATGCTTCCCTGCTCCCTTATATGCATAAGCTAAGATAGAAAGAATTTTTTAATATATTTTACACATTAGGAACCAATCATTGCCTTGTTTTAATTGTTTAATAAATACGTAAAGCATGTCCGATGGAAACCTGTGTGATTAATGAAACTACATACAATAAAGTGCCAATGAATTCAAAAGTGAACACAGGAAATCATCTTACTGAAAGTTTATTTTATCCGATTACCTACTATGTCTACGTGTGGGAAAGTGATTTTTGTATATACCTGTAGGTTTATATTATATCATAAATTTATTTCGGCTTTCAGAAAACATCCTCTTTATATCAGCGGAGCAGTCACAAATACTATAATATTATTGCATGTTATAAGTACATATTACAATATTTTATTTTTAATCCTGTGAACATGCAATATGCACCATTGTGTAGTATGTAGTCACAGCATAAATTTATTTAAAATAGCCACAACGTTAAAATAGGATTTCTATTATCTCTAATTATGTATGTGAACAGAATTGATTATTATGATGTGAAAACGGAAAACGAAAAAATATGCCTCGGGTGGTATGTTATGTACTTGGTGACAAAATTTAACTGTTTTCTCTCAAACTTTTAACGTTTTGCCTGTATGTATCTACTTCAATCCCTTATTGATCTAAAATTGTTATGGAAGAAGTTGCTAGGTCGACGGCTATAGTAAAGATCCGATGTACTGCAGGTTGGCTCAGCTAATAATTTATCGTTGCTTTTCCGACGTAAACAAATTGTGCATCCCAGAAGTAGTATGACTTGCAAGATACTAAATCCAACTATTGCAGCCACGAGGGCATTCCTGTTACTGCAGATGAACGTCTCGTTTGAAGTGTCTGGAAAATCATTATTAACCAGGTGGTTGTCAATGTGAAAGCTTGTTACAAATTTATGAAAACTATCAACTATTTTTATCATTTTACCTTGTTTACGTTCCCCAAGAATTTTCGGAGTCCTGTCCCTGCCCAATGGATTACTAACTATTATCTCTCGTTGAAGCTCTAAAATCTCAGCATTCTCGCTTGTTCTGCGCTTTCTTCCATGAGAATTCTCGCCATCACATCGAATCTAGAAAAAACAACAGCCGCATGTATTTTAAAGCCCCTTTTCCAGTTTACCAACCCTAAAATTATTTACCAAATAAATAGCAAATTTTGTCAATGTCGCCGTCTACAACGTCTGCGAGCCAAAAATATAGCTAGTTATTAAAACTGGAACGGAGTCCAGACGCGCCATTACTGAAATATGCCCGCGAAATTTCCGATGACTCTAATTTGTTAAACGTTAATTTGCTAACGTTATGCTAATGGTTTTGCATTTAACGGTCAAGCAATAGTTTCGGTCTGGGTCACTTAAAACCGAAACGACCTGCTGGCGGAGATCACAGCTTATTGATTGGTCAGTGTGATGGGGAGGGGTACACATACATATAGAAGATTTATACAAAACAAAGCATGTATGTACATTTCACATCATCTCCTAAGGTCATAAGGCCACTGCAGAAAATATTTGAAAAATAATTAGTTACGTACAGGTGTACATTCATTTCGGCAAAACTCCAGGTAGACTTGGAATCTAACGACGGCGTCATTTGTAAATTTAAACGCTTCGAATCGACCTTTCAAGGATTTAGAGCCATCCCCGGTTTTTTTAAGATGGGGAAATACAGCTGGATCCTCCGGACAACCCCTCGAGTCAAGCAAAATCAATTCCTCCTCATTCGTCCCACTTTTTGCTACTAAATCTCTCGCGAAGACACCATAAGCACCTGTAAAAGATAACGGAATATATTGATTTTGGGTAGGCTATTTAAACCTAGTAAGTCTTTCTTTGAAATCAAAATTTAAAGAAGTAAACATGTGTAATTCACTTTCTTAAATTAATCAGTTTGTACTTTAATAAACAAATATAGTTGTATCATTTAAAACTAACTTTTTAATTAGCGCCGTTTTTTAATTTCTAAACATTCTCGTTTAAATACAATCTGATCAAGCATTCATTTTTGCATTCACTGCTGTTATGATCTGAAAAAATGTCATGGTTGCATGTTTCAAGATGGCGGACCACCTTGACCAGGTTGGCATTTTTCACTTTAAAATGTATACAAAAATTGTGGATTTTTGTCATCACTTGAGCTGACTAGACACACTGGATGCCGGACAGAAAATAACAATCGCTAATTTGAATTTACCACCTTCGAAAAATTATGCAAATTAGAACGTTTGCTCTGACAACATCGAAATACTCAATTCTCCGGGTTTTTTAAAAACAAATATTTTTCGGTTTGGTCATTTTCACGGAGTTTTCATCATGCCCGGCGTAATCATGAGGATACCTCTGGTTTAGAATTTAGAGGCGTGTACTTACTGTGCGGTTCAACTTCTATTAGAAGATGAAGTTCATCTCCAAGGGAAACCCCAGCAACATCATTTCCATTCTTATCGGTAATGCGGAGGACAATAGAGGGCGACTTTGCTGTTGAGTTAATCACGGATGTAGCAATGCCAAAGATGGGCACTGGAGCGGATGCAGAGTCAATCAGACGAGATTCCGATTCCTTTTCGAAGGCAATCGATTGTGACAAAGTTCTGTTGCTTTCCGGGAAGAAGCAGACGAGACGAAATGCTGCATCTCCACGTTTCTGGATTAGAGGATGCTGCTGCACCACCAGATTTCCAACAAATGAACCATCAGGCTCCCTAAGCAAATCAATGCCTTGTAAGCAACAATACCTATAAAATTCCTGAGATAACTAATTGATAGAATTGTTGAGCATCACTGACTTGGAGACTCCGCAACCATTCAACGGATATTCTATGGCCGTCATCAGTTTTCCATGACCAAATGCTTCACAATCAGCGGAAAGTGGGGAAGAATACATCTTCCCATAGAAGGGAGAGTGTGTCTTGAGTTTGGCTATCATTGAATTGCCATTGCATTCCAACGCCACTGAAATTTTATTGGTTAGTTTAAGCATTATTTTATAAGGAAATATATAAACACGAACAAATTAGCTTACAAAAGTATGCTATTTTAGGAAGATTTTTCCACGGAGTTTTTTCCGGACATGAATAAGGAACTTACTGTCAACACATGGAACTCGTTGGGCATAAATCCGATGCTCATTGGCTTTCAACAATTTAGCTGAGGTTGTGGACATATCCGCTCCACTCAAAACACAAATGCTACTAGTCGTGTCATAAGTTATGGAGCGACAAGTGAACGCGCCGTAATTCTCGCAAGTTTTTTGGCACTAGATTTTTAAAATTGTCATTAGTTTCGGCGTTATGATTTGTTAAGTTTACTAAGTGTATTACTATGTATTTAGGAGTATTACAAATTACAATACAAGATACAACTCGACAATAATTTATTTTGAGTACTTTACACAAGTTTAGCTTTATATTATAATGCGCAACATTTAGTAGTTTTATTGAATAAAATTTTACCTCCTCTAAATTATCTGCTTTTGCTGCAAAATCTCCGATGGTGAATTCATACCCGTGCTGGACTTCCCATTCGCACTTTCTGCCCTTGTTTGAAGATGCGGGACCTACATGTATTCTCATCAAAGGAGTAAGCAACAATTTAGCACAATTCTCAAAGTTCAAACGGACATAAACCTCCAACCAAAACCTGAAATAACTTTACAGTATACCTACAATTCTCTTCACAATAAATAAATTATATTGTTTGTCAACCTGTGCAAGCATTTTCAATGTATTCCACAAACTCCCCTGACAGGGATTTTACGAAAGACCCTGGTTGAGTTCTCCTATCCTCTCTACTCAAACGACACTCCTTCCTACCCTCCCTGCGGGGATAAAAACATTTTTGACCAGCGTTTAAAAATGTGTATGTCAAATCACTGCTGAAATGTATGTCTGTCCTTGCAGAAGTTACTTACCAATAATCAGCTGATCTGCATGGAAGACGTCTGTCCGTAAGACACAACTCGGAACATCTTTTCCTGGTAGCCACACTTCGAATGATAACATCATCGTAGCCAGCAAGTTCGTACCCGGGTATTCTTTCAGTAACCCAAGCTTTGCTGCAAATGTCACCTACACAATCAAACTCGTTCACAACTTTGCAATTCATTACTTATACGCGAACGCGAGTATACTTATTTTTGTGAACGAAATTCTTGCATTGCAAACTGCAAGTAGAGAATGTCTCACGCTACCCCAACCAACCTACCTTGTAAGCACAGGCGCTCGAAGAAAGAGGATGCTTTGGAAAAGTCTACTCCAGTGGAATCGGTGAATTTAGGACTTCCCAGCCGAAAGCACGAGGAAGAAGTGTAATCTATCCAAAAGGCAGAGCAACTTGACGAAGATCGGCATCTACATGAGTAATTAAATCCGGTGGAAGAACATGAAACAAGCATAGTAAGTAAACCAAAAAAGCATTAATATCTGTAATCTGTACAATAATATTCCTACGGAGCTCAGAATTATTCCGCTATTGTATTGTTTCCAAACACGATTTATCCTAATCCGAATCTCACGGAAATTATTCACCATGTTAAGAATCAACCCCTGCGTTATTCTATAGCACTACAAAGTTATTTTGTCCGTCTTCGGTGAGAAAAGAACAAATTGCATTCCCCGTATGACGCGGGACCTACAGATCTGTATAAGTACATGTATTCTCATCAAAGGAGTAAGTAACAACAGAGGACAATTCTCAAAGTTCAAACGAACATAAATCTCCAACCAAAACCTAAAATAAGTTTAAAGTATACCTACAATTTTCCTCACAATAAATCAATTATATTGTTTGTCAACCCATGACTGTTCATATTTGATCTTTTTAGGAAATAATCTATACCTACTCCAATACTCCAAATAAATTATTGAGCCATCGGAGTAAATAGTATTCCCTTCGAGGTATTCCTCTCAACGAGTATCAGCTCGAGGTAAATTCTTGCTTTTATAAAAAAAAATAATAATATAATATAAATAAATGCTTTTATTAAACCTACTGGAATGAAATAATTGAATACGAGCCCGTAATAGCCATATCGTAGCAATTTATCCATCCCACATGCACAACCCCATGAATTTTGCGGAATGGTTAGTGAATAAGCTTTTGTTTGTATCAGTGTGAAAACTAAGAATAATTATTGCAATGTAATTTTCATTTAATTTCAATACCATGAATGATTCATACCCGTAGGCCCGTCGGAAACTTGTTTAAAACATACAGCGTCCGATTTTATGCAGATTTTGTCACTGAATGCAGATGTTTGAGACTTAAAATGTTTGCATTTACATTTCATTGGGGCTAAATGAGACACAGCTCTCTGTGGTTAATCGGCTATACTTAAAAAGTATCCTTTAATCCTATAGGTAAGTACTTAGGTACCTATAGCCATAGTCAAACTGGACTTACCTTTTTAGTATGTATATTTAATAAAATGTTAAGCACTAAATATCTTGTTTACATGCTAAATTGTTGTTAAATTTTCTTATTAAATATACGAAAAGGTAACATTTTCATCCGGATTAAGCTGAAACTTTAATCAAGGTTTCATCCTGATCCTGATCCCTGATCGATTTATGTATATATCCTGTCTTTTGTTTCCCAGAATTACACAATTGATTCAATGTAAGTTTAGTAGTTAGGTAATATAAATTTTAATGCAGAATGCAGATTATGTTAATTTTTTAATATTCAATTGATTATTTTTTTACAATTCATAGCTGACAAATGAAATAGTTAACTCCTCCCCATATTACAATACCTTCCTATTGAAATCAAAAGTTATGGATGTCATGTAAATTAAGTATGCCTTAAAATGGTTTGATGAGCCCAATGTCTATTAAAAACAGTACATACGAGGTGCCATTATTAATTAATTTAAATGATTTAAAATTAGCTAAAAAATTGAAAAATTTCTTTACTATCTGATTCTACAATTTCTCGACATTATTGTCCTTTGTGTTCTGGGCTCATCTGGAAGATGACATATGAATATGTGCGGTCATGAACTGAATTGAACTCTGCAGAAAGGTGAATGGTCAGGTATAAATTATACTATTTTGTAGTTTTAATTTTAAGACCCTGAATATAAAAACGCAGCTATTTTTAACTCCAAAAAAGGGCGACAAACCTGTTGTAGCAATCGGCAGTGATGGCTCCAGCCGTGCTGGAGTAAAGTGGTATCCCATCCACCGCAGGAAGTTCAATTCCAGTCACTTTTTCAAATGTCTCGATTCCAGCACACTCTGATATAGCTGACTTGAGAGGCACCAGAATTTGACCTACAAGAAAATAATTCGGTCTTTTGTTATAGAAGAATAAAATGAAGAAGATATTGCTTTTACATCGCACTTCCTTCATGCACGAGGAGGTACTGCAATGTGTATTGATGTAATAAAATAAATTAATAATCCAGATTGAAAATTGTGATTTAATCAAGGAAACTTTGAGGATAGAGAGATAGAATAAGAGTGACCCACAATTAGTGACACCTAAACTGAGCCAGAAACACAGAAAACCACTGAAGTAACCAATGTGTACACGCATTGTTCAGCTTGATGCCAAATCAATGGAATGTGAAGATTACAGTGAAAAGAAATTTCCAATTGAACAGATCTCCACCGTTGTCGTTTTGCGAGCGTGTTGCTGCAATATACCTTTAACTTTAACGATCAATTGTGCTTGACGATTTCGGAAAAAAATCAGAAATTAAATAATGCTCTTATGTATGTGTATTGGTGAGTAATTGTACATATAGCCGGAGTGTATATATGGCTACATGATTTAGTATTCACGTTGCTCACTAAATCGAAGAAAATATATATAGAAAGGAACAAATTTTACACAACGCCCTGAACGAAATCTTGGGAATTTCGCAGCACAATGAACCACTACGGCACCATGGTTCCACTATATGGCAATAAATAGAAAGTACTTTCGTATTCACTGGCAAGTGAAAAAGCATGAATAGAAACCAAAGTACTCACTATACTCCACGAGTTAGAAAAACCCTTAAAATAAGTACGGATGTCACTATGTCACTATCAACTGTACTGACTTATCAGGACCACACTGCAATGAGAGAAAATGAAATTGCCAGAAAGAGAGCAGAAGACAGAATGAAGTTGCAAGGTGAGCTGATGGAGCATAAATAAAGAATCAAATCAAGATCATTTATTTTTAAGTAAATAAACAACAACATAGCTTTGCCACCACCACAGTTATTGCGGATATACTTAACATAGGCCAATAACGATTGGACCTTTACAAAGAAGCAGGTGAGCCTTCGTAACTTCGTAAGTAAGCAGACTTTTCGATTCCCCCCAAAAGAGATTGAGCCTTTTACCATTCCGCTTTTTACCATTGATGTCCCTCTCAGTCACATTTTGACCATCTCCCATCCTGTCTCACATTGTTTCCCAATCCACCGAAAAATTCCCAATTTCTCCCAAGGACATGTACACACGAGAGTAAACTTGCGAGAACAAAGACCATCTTGACAAACAAAAGATACATGGAAATCATGCCGATTGTCGATGTATTAAAGCCTTGATCGGTCGGAAAAACAATGGAGTACTATATATTTCCAACAAGAAAACAAATATGTACACGTTCGTACAAAGTCCCAGACGGTAATAGGTCCAGACCTGCAGATTCACAACAATGTGTCGGCTTTTGTTTATGTACGAAGCATTAAATCATGCTAATTTATATTGCTTCCGCACTTCATTGTTCAAAAGTCTGCATTTTAATTTCAACAATAAATTGGTTTTCGGTAGTTTTTTTAGCATAAAGTACCTTAATAAGTAGGTATGTATCTACTATGATACATATGCAGCATTGGTGTGGAGGTTCAGGATTCGGAGGAAATAACAGAATGTGCACAGTTATAAATAAGTCTTGCCTTAGATTTACCTGCAATAAAGTCTATATGAGGCGGATGCGTTGTTAAATAACCGAGTTTAATTGTCCGTACTTCAAAAATATTAATTAGATTGAAGAAAAAGAATTATAAACCTACAAGGAACCTGCACTTATGAGATGAGTAATTTTTCGAAAATTGACAT
Source organism: Lipothrix lubbocki (assembly GCA_034696945.1). Taxonomy (NCBI): domain Eukaryota; kingdom Metazoa; phylum Arthropoda; class Collembola; order Symphypleona; family Sminthuridae; genus Lipothrix; species Lipothrix lubbocki. The sequence continues at coordinate 24,393 of JAQGAK010001202.1, forward strand.
TAGAGCTATCGGAGTTAAAACACAAATAGGCCAGTAACCATTTGCAGCTATACATATGTATAACAATAATTCAATATAGGCATAATATAATACAGGCATAATGTACATAATAGCTATAGCCTATTATTTCTAAGCTAAAATATTAACTAAAAACACTTTTTTCAAAAAACCGAATTCTATATCCGAATTGACATAATCCGTAAGTACATCCCAGGAAATCTGTAATAGTAAAAAAAAGTGTTTATGCAAACATTGTTTGCAAACTGATTGGATCTTTAATATTTTTGTATGATATATTATTATGACTGACACCCAATTTAAGTGCAATGCTTGAGCGCAAAAAGCTTATTACATACGTCTAAAGTCTAAAAGTATCTTGCATGACACTAGCAATAATTTTATTATTAGTGTATTAGTACCACACCATATTTTCAGTATTTCAGTCCACCCATGTTCACATTTTGGGTCTTTAAAAAATGAAAGTTAAAATGTTTGTCTGACAATTCAATAATGTAACATTGCAAGGACATCTTATGATAAATAATTTGTTGATAAAAAGGATTTTGATAATTTGAAGTTCCTCAGGAATAATGCACATTTCCATGCATGAATTTGTATGAATGCGTTTGTGCTTAAGTAAACATATGTACACATTCATTACTTGTATATCTTTTCATTGTCATCTTACTACTTACACTTGCTGTGTTATTATGCTGTGAATTGATGCACTACAAGGAAGGAACAATGTAAACCATGAAGGTGATTTATTCCTGCAACCGTTGATTTTCTGTACTTACATGTCGCATACACAGTTTCCTGCTCCTGAATTTCCTTTTATTTCGTTTTTACCAGGATTGATTTTATTACCATTTTCATGTATAAATTTACTTTTCGACATCGTAGGATTTTAATGTCTTGATTTAAAAAATATTATCGTTTGAAGATGTTTTTTGCGGCATCAGAGTATCAGATCAGCGGGTCACCGTTGTTGCATTAAGTTGCAGCTTCAACAATTTGAGGATGAAGGAAACAAGGTGATTACCATCATCATGCTTAAATCGCCCATTGTAAATTGTGTATAGACGTAGACATATTAAGGGAGACATCGATTCTTCCTTTATATGTATTTCTGCTTTGCCTTATATAGTTGGCATATAGAGATGTATTTATAATTACATGTTTTTACTTGTTTATCTTCAGGTGTGTAAATTGAGTTTTGTATTTAAAATTAACTCCCAAATAATTATTTGTTTATCTCTATATAGCAGAAAGTTTATTCAGTTTTATTCTTCTCTATCAATTAAATATATGTCTTGATGTGATATTCCTGTAGTTGAGAATGAGAGTGAGGCGCCAAGGCCTACTCCTATGTATTCAATTAGTCCCATTATATATAATCTACTCTAATGTTTTCTTATTGCGGACGGTTTTGTATAACGAATATTTTTGCTTTTGGTCGTTATTCGACGATATTGATGCTGCATTGCTGCATAGTGCATATGTCACATTTTAACTTTCAAACCAAAAGATTTTGAACATATAAAATAGTTGGTTTGAAAATGTTTAATGATAAATTTTAATTCCGTAAAGCAAACAAAGTTTAGAGATACACGCGGAACAAAAAATTGATTGTGTCGCCAAATTGGAAAAATTTTGCAGTAAGGGTTTGTTGAGTAAAGGTAACTTATCCAGTCGAACTCGTGTAAAGAGTCCCTTAAAATAAAGTTTGGGTATTCAAAGTTTGACAACAAGTCATATTATATCCATAGTTAAAGATTATGTCAAAAATGAAAAGTGCTAACGAGCTGTCCACCATCTTAAAAAACAGCTCAAATAAAAAATTACTCAATTCAATGCTTTTTCAAGGGCTAAACGTCAGTAAAATAGTTTTTTTTTATATTCCATTATTAATATCAACAAAATCTCATTAGCTAACCCTTCTGCAGGTAAAAATAATCTCATTCAAACCAAAATTAAAAACTTCATAAATTATTTCCCTCAAACCAAACCAAGAAATAAACTGCATTATAAAATAATTCTCAAATGAAGGCACTTAAAATGTTCATGAGTACTTCAGTTTGCTCAATACAATTCTGGGACTAGACAAAGTGCTGCTCTTCGTAAGGTTTTTCGAACTTGAATTTTCAGGTCAATTACAAGTTCAAGTCAAGTTTTAATGCGAGATGTGATTTGAATAGTTTGAAGTGCAATGTTTGAATAATATTTATTATCAATAAATGAAAAATGAAACTGAAATTTTAAAGCCAACTCTGTAAATCATTCATTGGGCTTCACATATATTATGTAATTGTTGTCCAACCATAAGACCAGATTTGCCTAACATAGGAACGTATTATGCGTATCCGATTAGAAACTTGTTGGCTCTTGTTGTTAATTGTTAGTGAAGTACTTACGTCTAACGTTTATTTCCCTGTTTCAAAAATTCTGTTATTGTTGCTTAATTTGTTTTTCACGTATTTAATGTCATTTCATGTATCTGTTAACAAGTCAATACAAAAACACTGCGATGTATTTTACATCCTGGACGGGACACATTATTTCTTGCCTTTAATGTATTGTTATGTACGTTTAGTAATGTTCATCGTAGGTCGTATCGTGCACGTATACTATACACAATCAAATATTAATCTTTTGTATGAATCGCATTCGTGCGCAGTGGTCAAATCATAATAATAACTGCGGCCCATGATCTAATTAGTATCTATTTACTACGCCTTGTTAATAAAAATCGCCTCATCAATACGCCGTTTATCTGCTTGGCCCTTGTGACATCTGCGTAACTTTCCGATCCAGACAAACTATAAAGATCCAGATGAAATCAAGGCCAATTAACATAGCAACGAATTCCAACTATGGTTAAGGCTCTTCTTTAAATGTCGATGATTAGATCAATTATAACTGTTGTTGTTTTGACAGTTTCATGCAAAGCAATCCTGCAGTCGCCTTAGCCGCTAAATTATATCTCTCTGCTGTAGAAATATTATATGTCATTTAACTTGATTTAATTAGGATTGTAATGACCCCATTGTAATGATTTGAATAAATGGGATTCTACACTGTGCTTGCCCTTTATTTTATATAATTAATTGAGCTTAATTGGTTAAACAGCTTCCTTAAAAGCTCGAACATGCAAAAGTGGCCACTAGAACTAGAAGTATCACACATAATCGTCGAAAACTTCGAAGAAGTCACTCACAGTTTTGATACGCGGAAACTGAAGCTCGAAAATGAAGTCTTTTATCAATTATTGTTGGAAATTTGTGCTTGTCCTCATCGTCCTGTTTTACCTGTTCTCAAGTGCACATTCCAAAGGTGGTGGTGGAAAAGGAGGTGCAAGAGCTATTGGTCATGGTCACATTAGAGGACGTGCTGGTTCCCGGAACAGGGATAACCACAAAGCATACAGTCGACTACACGGACATGGTACAGGTTTAAAAACTCCCGAAAATGGAGCTCTTGGTACGTATGAGGGAGACAAGATTAGTGCCAGTCGTCAATACTACAACTACAAAATGTGGCAATGGAGACAGCGTCAACGTCGTCTGAAGAAAGAACTCGAAGAGGGCTCTGATGAAAACTTGAAAGGTAGTGAAGGCAAAAGTGAACAATCCGAAGAGCAGAAACAACACCATGAGGGTACGACTACTCCAAATTCATCGGCATCACCAGGCAATGAAAATTCAAAACACAACCTTGATTTTGATTCCGAAGAGCCCGAGCCGATGGAACCAATCATGCTCACATCGTTGCACGAATCAGTGTCTACTACTGCCTTGCCTACGGCTAAACCTCGTAGATTGCCTTTGAAATATAAGAAAGTCCGAGCCGAGACTACGTCTGGGAACTAAATAATATGACATTTCACATGTTCGTAAAAGTGAAGCATCCTGCAGGTATGTTGCTAAGTCATACTATAAATATAAAGTAGGGACAATAAATATTTATTGAAACAATTATACTCGGTGGCAGCCGTGGCAGGTACTTACAAACAGGGTTGACGAAATGTGAAAATGCGAAATGAGCGTACAGTTAAGCAGACGAAGAATACAGTCCCACTAGATGTGGCTGCTATCGATTGCACTTTACTGTGGACAGTCACAGAAGGACTTGAAATTACTGCAATTATTGAAGTACCTAAGACGTATTCCGAATAAAAGTACCTAATTAGACAACAAAATGGACATCAAATTTAGAAAACTCGATACTACGTGGAAGAGTATTTACACGTTATTGCGATGCATGATTTGTTTAAACTTGTTGATAATTAAGGCTCTTCAAAAGTTCAACAGGAATTATAAGATTGGCTTCAGGGTTGTTTTCATTAGGATGCGATCATGCACCATTTGCGCAAATGAAAAATTACTTTGTGAGTGCTATCGTATCTCTATTGTAAAGAATGCAATATGCCTATCCACAGATAAATTTTACGTTATAATAATTATAACGCTAATGTGGCGTGTGTTGATTTATATGATTCTAGTTAAATATTAAATTGTGTGAGCTTATTACAGGGTATATGTACATGTTAAATGAATCGAAGTGGGGCAATGAGATACAGTTTTGTATATACTTCATGTATGAAGCCGCTTGGTAATAATATTGATTTCAAATTAAAGTTTATTATCCAGGACTTACTTACAATTAGTATCAGTCAGTACCGATAAAGGTACCAGTTTTATTCTGCCATGTTTGCAACCCTATAGGCATACTCTACCATTTTCTAATAAATTGTCGATACTGTTACAGTTTTGACTTACACTTGATTAAGTGTCCGCTAAACAGTATTTTTAAGACCGTTTATTATACGGAATACTTCAGAGTATTGATCATTTTGTGAGGTATAACGCGTTACTATACTACATACTACGGAACTTCACTAATAATGTTAAGACATTTGTTACTGCTCTGAAACTCTAACAATAATCAATCTCTCTCCAGGTACTTACTTGTGGAAGGACCTGTTGGCTACAATACAGTAGGAATTATTTCTGTTGGACTCTCTGTGGTCGGTCGGTGTTCAGCGCGGAGATTTTTTACAGCTGCTTTTAATTTAAATCAATCTTATTGACGGTTTACCACACTGAGATTTACAAATATATTGCATAAAGATAAGTATTGATGTATGTATGTTACATCTATATGTATATTTATTATCAAATTAGTGTAGGTAATTATTATTAAAATATAATATAGCCCTAAGGATAATATTTCGTGACGGCCACCACCTTAAAATATCCAGGATGTTTGTACTTTATTTGGCCTTTTTTAAAATCGGGAGCAACCCTTGTTTCACTGGTTTTCGAAGGGTATCCTTAAAATTTTGAGTTTTATGTAAAATTCGTTAGTGAAATCCGTATGGACCTAGGCTCAAACTATTCAAGGTTACTAAGGTTTCAATTAAAGTTGCTATGGAAAGCAAATCCGAGAATTCTAAGATTTGCGTTAAATCGCCATTTTTGTAAAGTTGCTTTTGGTTGTATTAATTAAAAATCAATAAAAAATTAACAAAAATTCTAAAACCAATCAACAAATCGTGCTTTAAAATAAAACCCAAATTATCTTTGTATTCATACCCGACGCCGACCCCAAACATTTTGTCCTATAGAATCCGAACGGGTTGTCTGGTTGTCACCATTAGTCTCCCGCCAGATCACGTCAATCGGGAACTTCGCCTTGCCTTATGGATAACCTGGATACATCGCCATTGGACAACAGGGAAAATTTTTTATGATTTTAAGGGAAATATCTATAAAATAATTTGCTCCATCCCGAGTGGTCATCCGTGTTGAGCTGCTACGAAATTTGACTTTCATGAAATTCATGATGATGATGAAGCAAATGTACGTCTGGAAAACAAAAACTTATCATTTTGCTCACCCGAACACTATCCATTCATTGATTACATGCATTGTAGACTTTGTAGATTGTAGTCCTAGATATTTTTTGTAGTTTATATTCCTAGAAGTTTTGTCTGCGGATGTTTTGACTTCGTCATCTCCGACCACTAGAGGCAATGGTGACATTAATATTGCACTCGTTTCCGCCACCTCCTTGACGCAATTTAAATGCCCATGAATCGATTTTATCTGTTAACTTTTTATTCTACGCGGTACACAATAAACGGTTTCCCCTTACCTTGGATTCATTACAATTAATTATTATGTGTGTTACCTTGAAGCCTGTTGCCTGTATTGCCTGATGCATAGTTTATAGTGTATGGTTTATGGTGATAGTTTATGGTGTATTATAGTATTCCAATATTTTATTATTAGAAACATTACTTACAAATTACAAGTCCAAGTGCATAGTTAAATTCGACGGAGATTGATATTCATTAATCAATCATATTCATAAACACGTTTATACGAGGTTCCAGGTCATCCTTATTGGACATTCCGTTTGTTTTGAATCAAATTCCCTGCAAAATCCATTTTAACCCGTTAAATAAAAGCATGACCCGCCCACGTTAAAATGTATTACCCAGGGTCAAATATATATTAATACATTTACATTCCATTAGTACAGTCCGTGGTTCTAATTTTGATGATTAGCAACAAGCATAAAGTGAATCTCTCTGACAACAACGTTCTATTTCAGCCTAAACGGCCCCTGAAGCTCTGGCAAGAAGTTTGCCAAACCAAAAGCCAATCGAACCTGTAGAAGAGTTTTGGGAAGTTGCCGCGTTCCAAGAACCTTCCTTCCCGCGAAGGTTCGACACGCATTTCTAACGCACACCAAAATTTTGAGCAGTTAAAATTAAAGTAGTTAAACAGTTTAAAGTTTAAGCCTTAAAAACTTGTAAAGTTGTGAATTGCGAAGACTAAAGACGAAGTGACTATAGTGGTGTGGTCAGTGTTGAGGTCAACTTCATGATTAAAGAATGTCCTTTAGCTGCCCTATTTGTAGCGATTCCTTGAGTCGTGTGCCTGCTGATCCAACTAATACTGACGGATCCAAAATTTCTTGTGCTCCATGTGGACACCTTTTTCATGCATTTTGTATTCAAAAGTGGTTGGGGTAAGATATTAAAATTTTACACGATCTCCCAGTAATGTACAATTTAAAATAAAATCTTTAACAAATTGTTGTAATTTACAGAGGTAGTCTTGCAACCAGTTCGCAATGTCCTTGCTGTCGAGTGAATATTCCAAAAAAGAAATGTCTTCCTTTGTATCCGACCGTTCATGATGACACCATTTTAGACTCCAGTGTGGGTGATGTAGAATGTAATCATGGTCCTGTATTGGACGACCTGAGGCTGCAGGTTCAAAAATTGAAAAGGGAACTCGCTCATTCTGAACAACTGAAAAATACCCTGAGGTAAGCTTTACAATCTTGACACAGCTAAAGACATTCTTTTCCACAGATGGTTCTGAATGAGAAAGAATTTGTGGCCATGAAAAGGATGTGTTGACCTAGGTTGGTGATATGGAGCCCTAATGCTACCACCATGGAGGGCTCCCTATATATTATGTTTCAGGCATGACCAAACATTAGGATCGACGCACATAGACGTAAGCGTTGACGGTTCGTGACCCTTGCGGGCCTCATGACCTAGGCTTTAGCTTGTAATGGTAATGAACATTTAAGGTAGCCGAGATAGGTCGCTGGGTTGATTAGTTGAGCTGATTAAACGACTAGTATGTTACAATGGAGAAGTAGATGACAAAAGTAATACACGAAAACCTTTAGTGCCGTAATTAGTTGACGAATACCTATAGAGACCCAGACAAGGTTACTATACTTTTAGCGAATACAGGGATTTCGCATTGTAAATGTTTAAGTTGGACTATACAATTTTGGATATACATCATATATTTATATGTAATTTTTGCTTTTCAGTGATGATTTTGAACGGAGCCAAAGTAAGCTAAGGTCCGAGAGGGTGAAAAATGAACAACTGCTAATTCGGTTTAAACAAATGGAGAGTTTGGAGACATATACAGATGAATTAAAGGCTAAACTAGATGTTGCTCAAGCTCAACTTAATAGCATGAAAGCGGTCCAGACAGTCATTGATTCAGTACGTAATGATATTGAATATGAACAGCAGGATTATAGCTTCACCCGGGAGTCCATGGAAACGTTGAAAACTATCAATGGAATTCTCGCTCGGTATGGAAAATGATTAGAAACTGGACTAATTCATTAAGTAGTCGATTCTCTTCCATGATTTATAATTCTTTTGTATTTTTTATGTAGTGAATTGAAGGCAACTATTAACAAGCACAAAGAAGCATTAAGTTTACAAGAAAGTTTACGAACGAAGAGTAGAAAAGCTTGCAATGAAATCACAAAACTCAAGCAAAATAATGAAGATCTACAAAATCGTGCTGCGTTGTTAAAAATGGAACTAGAAGATCTTCAAGCGGAAGCTCAACAAGACGTTACGATGAATTCAACTGTATATTAGATTTTTAAATGTCATTAAAAATGTTATTCATGGCGTGTAAGTACGAATCGTAAACTCATGTGTATTACCTTCTTGTAGATACACCCTACCAGAAAACGTAAGTCCGAAAGTCAAAAACTTTCGAATGACGACAGTGTTATCCTTGTAGATCAGGATGTGGACGAGGATATTATGATTTTAAAGCCTTTCCATTTGTCAAGAAAGCTCATCGACCCATATGCTGCCACCAAATTAAAGACTTCAAGTGATCTCCATTCTAATATTAAATGTAAGGCGCAAAATAGGTCCGACGCTGTCAAAAATTCTCAATCTGCTAAAGACTCAATAAGTGATAGTTCGTCTTCCGTGTCCGTATCTAAAAATAAGAATCGCGAAGAAAAGAAGAGCAAAATCGACAGTGACAATATCCATGTAAGTGGCTCATGTTTTACAGTTTTATGAATGAGACTTATTTGTGCCTTATTATTTGTTTAAAAATTAAGAAGTTTTATTATTGCATTTAAGGACCTGTCAGCCATACGCTTTAGCGCCAACCTTAAAACAAGCCTTCCTGGATTAACTGTAACTCCTCCGAGTACTTATGGTCGCGTGGGTTCAACGGGGTTTGGTGTCCCAAAACCGTCAAGAGTTTTAAAGAAATAAGTGCTTGCCTGACGTTAAATCTGATTGAAACTGAGCAAAGCGAAACAATGATGTATTTAATAATTTACGAAGTATGATTGTCGCAGAATATTTCGATGCAACTTTTAATAATTATAAGGAAACATTTTGTAATTAACATTTCTAGTTATGAACATTTTAAGGGCTTTTATTATTGCGGTTTTCTGCAATACAAGTTGTAGCTATGTAACATAAATACATTACACGAAACGGTTAGGAACATCTCGCCTTTTTATTATGCCGATTATAAACAAGTGATTGACATATTGTTCAAGTTAACCAAGATATTTTTTATCGTTCGAACTTAAAATTAAAATCTCATTTTTATTGGTCCATTCATGTTTAATGCAATAGGTAACACTAGACTTGTATTCAATACAGCAATAATGAATACTTAATGTGCTCCAAAACAGATATGACAGTGGGCATGTTCGCCAATCAAAATTGATATTTTTTATACTTCAAAATTACTTGTACTTTACTTCTAATGTTAATGTTAAGAGATAAGGTAGTAAGATATAATGGGTAGATAAAATACCGACCGATTTCTTGAATGAAATCTTACATGAATTACTCCATTTGATCCAAGAACGGAAGTGAATACAAAAACTACAACCACTCCTAAGGGAATAATAAATAATGGAATACTTGTACAGAATACTTGTAGAGATTAAAAAATATGCATTGATCCTTCATACGATAACCAGCCTGTGAGAATTGCAATATTGTAATAAATTTATTATTTCAATTATCAGTATTGTTCCTACTTAGGTATAAAGGTTGCTGATGTCTAACGATGGTCAGAGTAACAATATAATATTCAAGTTAAACTACGATTATATTATGAGACAGCAGTAGAAAATAGAAGGGTCGGACCGTTCGGAAGCATGGATTTTGAGCAATATTTCAAGACTTTCGATAAAGGAAAGAAGACTTGTAACGCTTAACATTAATTTACATGGAGAAGAAAATAATCCACGTACCTTAAAAATTGTAGTTAAAAACCGTTACAAAACATATTAACATAAACGAAGACGACCAAAAGAAGGTCCTATTCCAGTTCAGATACTTATATTACACTTTATTAATAGACATTTCAGCTTGCATTTTAGCCATAATCTCTTGCATTTTCTTTAATTCAGCCTCCTTTTCTTGTAAAATTCGCTTCATTTCATCTTTATCAACTCCTTTTTGATCCATGATAAGCTCAGCTTTGAGTCCGGCACGAGCTTCTGAAGCTAATTTTTGTAGCCGATAATTTTCATAATGAACCTCCTGTGTGACTTCTTGCAAGTCTTGCATATGAGTTATGAGCATTGTTCGCAATTTAACGAAATCACTGTGCTCGGGATTCTCGATTTCTACCACCCCCCAAGGATACAACCGTCCACGGACCTTTTTTCCTTTGGCTTCAATAAACGTCGTTGAACCACTTACAGCAAACGGCATAGCTTCTTGAAGTCGTTTAACTTCCTCCTTATAGTCTTCGTCTTCGTCCTCGTCGACGTCCGGTAGGCTGTACACTTTAATACCGTTCGCTGTAATTTCCTTCATTATCTGGAGATTTATGCAACAAATAATGGCAATCAATTATTTTCTGAAACTAAAAAGAAAACCTAAAAACATCAAATTCCAAATAATTTTACCCGAGATTTTAAGTCGGCTACTTCTTTCTTCGTAAGAACATCAGCTTTGGCAATCACGGGAACTATATTGACTTTATTGTGCAGTTGCTTCATAAATTCAATATCGAATGGCTTGAGTCTGTAAAAATTAAAATTATATTGATTCAAAGGTGGACTGTGATTATATTTAGTAGTTTGTAAAGCCCATTAAAGTTAGACATAATTTGTAGTACCCATGTCCAAATGGAGATATGAAGTAAAAACAGCAATGAACCCTGTTGTCGGCAATATTCCTACGGTTTAGACCCCGCTCCCCGTGAAAAAACTTCTCAAATTGGTCATCGATGTACTTTATAATTGACTTGAAGCTGTGAAATTATCATTGGATTCAATTAGGTACATATTCGTGTTGAAACAACACAAAACAACGACGCGAAAAATAAAACATTTTTGCATATACCCAAATTTAAAAAATCAGCTTGAAAGTTAAACAATGAAGGAATTTGCATAGAAAAGACTAAATTCTTCAGATTTTTGCTTTACCTGTCAGTGTTGTCAATTGCATCTCCGAACCCCGGAGTGTCCACAACAGTTAATCGGAGCTTAACTCCACGTTCCTCGATTTCAACAGTCTTCGCATTGATTCGGACATTCTGCTGGTGGCGTTCTAATTATGTCGAAGATATACATTAAATACATTCCATTTTAAAAAATCACGTAAAATCGATTTCAATACAAGTTTTTCAGTTCTAGTACCAACTAGCAACGATTACAACGCCGTGTATTACCAACAAAATAATATTATAATATAATATATACGTTGTTAAAAGGTAGTTATAGTAAAGTTCTGTATGGAAAAGTAAGTGCATACTAGACAAGACCAAAATAATAACTTATTACTTTACACTATAAGGCGAAGGTGAACGAACTAAAATAATCGTGTTAATGTGTACAAGCATTAACTACCATTGCGGTCTAAAAACTTGGAGAATATTGAGTATAAGCATTAACCTAACAATCGATGATCATCTCCATTTCTCGCCCCAGATTTCCCGAAATTTTCATTGTGTATTGGATTACCTTTGACTTCCGGTACTTTCTTATCCGGATACAAATCCGACAAAAACAAGCTGTTGATTAACGTAGACTTTCCTAAACCCGACTCTCCTACATGGACAAAATATTAACAAATGATTAAAATACAAACATAAAATCCAACTTAGAGGAAGGGCACCGTGAAGCGAATTAAATTATATACTTTATTACCTACAACCATTAAAGTGAATTCAAATCCTTTCTTCACCGATTTACGATGGACTTGATTCGGCAGGTTCGCAAACCCTACATAGGAAGTTTGTTCAGATCCAGGTGACTAGTTTTAGATATCAAGATACACAATCCATTAGATTATAAAAAAATTCAAAAACGGGAAAACTTTCAACTTTAAGTAGCTAGGCTAGGAGGAGAATAGGTTCAAGAAAGATAGGCGGGACGGTGTTGGTATTTATGGCAGGGGGGGCCTATTATGAGTACGGCTGCCATTATGAATTCGGACCTCTTTTGGGGAAGGAAGAAAATTTCATTATTAAATGCGTAACTACATAATATTCACATTTTGCACAATTGACAATAGCAAAGACTCACATTTTTGGAATCCGTGGCAGTGGACATGTTTTTAACTTTGAACTTCGTGGATTATGACTACTAAATTGACACACGTCAAAAGAAACGTTGTGTTAATAATGTTTACCAAAAAATCTCTTAAAAGATTACTTCATTAAATCACAAAATTAATCGTGTAAATTCAAAATGCAATCACCCGTCGTATCAGTCAACACTGTCAATGAGTGTCGTGTGCTGTCAATGTTAAAAGTTATCAAACGACGGTTGTGGAAGTGGAGTCGGTTGGAAGTGTTAATACTGTAACTGTCAAATGTGGATAGGCGCAGAGGCTTCAATAACTGAATTAAAAACGCACTTAAATAGGAGTCTACATAAAGACTGTAAATAAATATTAAAGTACTTAAATACTAATAACACTTTGAGAAACGAAATTTCTTCGTGCTTTTCTGATCTGACTACGACTACATAGATAGATATAGTGACAATATATAGTAGCAGTGATAATATGTGAAGTGAAATAGTAAATTGAGTAGCGTCTACACTCTACTTATGATCAGTGCAATTGAATGAATGGTAGAGTAGACAGAAAGAGCGGAAACCGATACCGAGCCGACGTTTTTCCATGATTTTTAACGACCGTCAGGACACACAGGGACTCACCCACCAAATTGAAATGTGAATCAAAAACGCCGCCGTTGGAAATCATAGTACTAAATACTTACCACACCGTAATAATGTGTAAACGGGCAACGAGCTGCGCTAAATTCGACTATATGCGTTGTAGAATTTTTCGGCTTGTAAAAATAAAAAATACCCATAGCATGATGGCTTACTTCATAACAGTCTGTATTCTATGTGTAGATACAATATTATGTAATAATTAATATCTTATATTTTTGTAAATTCACAATTTACTTCACAACAGCGGAAATATTATTTTTGAGTGGCCGGCGAGGAGTGGATGCACCATTTTCTTTTTCCCACCATAAGTAGCAAAACACCCGTAAAGGTGATTTGTCACCTTAACCTTTGACGCTTTGACTGATGATGACAACAAATCTAAACTACTAAACTAAAAGAATGAACACGACCCAAACCTTGAATTTTAATAAAATAATAACATTAATATTACAAAAATCTATTTTATGGAATATTAGGAAATAATTAAAATTAATTAATAACAATAAAAGAACACTAAAATATTTTTCATTAGTTCTTTAAATAATTTATTTAACACGTGAGTTACTGTTTTTTTTAAAATATAAATATGTACGTTGAATATTCTTGACTGCTCATGTATATATTTAACTTTCTAATTTAATACTTCC
>JAQGAK010001203.1:0-37984 GCA_034696945.1 Lipothrix lubbocki
ACAAAATAAAACAAAATAAATACAAATACAAAATAAACACAATAAATACAAAATAAATACAAATACAAAATAAAACAAAATAAATACAAAATAAAACAAAATAAATACAAAATAAATACAAATACAAAATAAACACAATAAATACAAAATAAATGCAAAAAACAATCACCAACTTACCATTTTGAAAACCTGTATAAATAATCCCTAAATTTCCCTCTAATAACAATCGTGACAGCTATTACTCTAATGGACAAATTTTTAATAAATCTTGTCGCTAATCAGAAGAGAAGTTTATGGAATTAATTTAAAGGAAAGTACTTTATACTTATATATAATTTGAAAGCAAAAGTCAAAAGAAGCCAATAGCCAACCCTGGATGTCAATCTGTTAATTGAGGATGCCGCCACTAAAAAACGCGAAGCCTTCAAATCCCGCGCCAGCTCCAACGTTTCGTCCAAGTTGGTCGCCTGATCCGGCCTGACCCAACTCCAAGTAACCACAAGCATCCTTGAGAGCCGCAGGAATTTGCCAGGGAGAACGTGGCGAGTTGACCAGGGAGGTTGGAGCAGCCGTGTGTTGAACGTTCTCAAAGCACCCGCTTCGCTCCTTCTCCCACTCTCTCACATCCAACCAACCAACCCCCACAAACTTCTCTAATGAGCCTCCGGTTCACCATCCTTTTCAGTCCTTTTCACTCGAGCCTTGCTCAAAGGTGTACACTATTTTTCAGAGTGATTCAAATTCCAACAAGGATTTTATCAAAATGGTAAGTTTTTTCCAATTTATTTTTATCATCATTCCATACCTCCGGGTTCATTCCTCCATTTCCCCACCATGGGATTTCCAGTTTAGTGGATTTTCCGGGTTAATCTCATACCGACAAATCTAGCTGTCACGCCGCCGTATGGCCATGCCATTGCATATCTTCTCCCTTGCTGAACGCCATTTAACATTTGCCATGCCATGCCGTCTCGTTTTTCCCATTCGGAGACCTTTCCGTCTATAAATATAATACAGCATGCAGTATGCAAGCCGAGTATTTTTCTAAACTTGTTTTATTCTTTAGATTGATTTGTTCTTTAGATTCCACAAAGTTTCTAAATTATCCTGATTTCAATGAAATTTTGAATGGATTTTGTATAGAAATGTTCCAGTTTTATAGAATTTCAAGGGCAATCGGCACATTTTCCTGCCGCTGCTGCTACTGCTGCTCCTGTTGTAATGGGAATTCAAGATCAAATTTTGATTTGATTCACTAACCGCAGCAGTAATTCCCCATGATTGCACTTGCATTTTGTGGCGTGACAGCTTTTCGAGAGAGTTAGAGGAGATAAAGTCTGTAGACTTGAGAGATGATTTCGCCGGCTTGAACTGCATTTCCTTCATCTTTAATATACAGCAGGAGCTTTTATTCTTGAATATTCTTTATTTCGCCATATGAGTTTGTCATTGTCGGTTCCAGGCTGGCGGATTTGGTTTGGTCATGAATTTCCTTTTAAGTATAGATTAGTTTGTTCTTGTTCATCTAATTGGATGCTTTTTCATCTATTTGGGTGCTTTTTCACCTTTGGGTGTTCTTTCACCTGTTTGGAGGTTTTTCACCTATTGAGTTTAAATGAAAAGCATTAAAGATCTATGAAAATAGGAGCTTATGTAACTTTGAATTTGAGAGGGCATTTATTAGAATTTTTTGTAGGCGTATATAAATGCACTTTGATGTACCCCAGCTATTTTTATGGAATTGTTACTAATCAGCTGAAATATAATTATTACAATCATGTAAAAAGATGTACATGTGGAAGTACTGTGTGTAAATATTGTAGGTTGACATATGTATGGGGGAGGGGTAAGAATTCAGATCGAGTAGGAATGTTAAAACGTTGTAAACGATACTAGACGTCATCTCAGTGGAAACTACGTTGAGGAAATTTATATACATATGAGCAATTAGAGCAGCATAAGCTAGTAACAGCACAGAGGATTGGAGTGCATGTGGTGTGGGGAATGGGAAAGAATCACGTTTTCGCTGGTGACAAAAGCCGACGTCAGCGTGGTGAGTGTAGAGTAGAGCAATGATGATGAGGAGCTGATGCAGAATTTCTGCAGGTGCTTGAGTTCAGTTATCTTTGATAAGGTTACACAAGTAACTTCAAACTTGACTCTTGATCGATCGCCATATGGACGGGATTGGAGGGAATCTGCAGGATTTTTTTCGTGAGGAATCTTCTGCAATCCCATGCTTGCAATTATTGGGATGGAAAGACAGAAAGAGAAACGTCTGTAATATGAAGCGGGTAATTCCTGTGGGAAGGAAACGCAAATGTAATGATGGGAAATGAAAGTGAAAGCTGAGGGATTGCATTAATAATGGGTATTCATCATGTTGGGTTTCTTTTCGCATTGCTAAGGTCACGTTATTTACAAGTTCAAAACCATGATAAAGTCTGAAGGTGAGGGATGCAAAGGATTGTCATTTTTTCACGGGAATTTAGTTATATTACGTGAGACTTAATTTCTTGTTCTTTTCTTGTCATAGGTGAACTTTACGGTAGACGAAATTCGGGGGATGATGGACCATAAGAAGAACATCCGTAACATGTCCGTCATTGCCCACGTAGATCACGGAAAATCTACGTTGACAGACTCTTTGGTATCCAAGGCCGGTATTATTGCTGGAGCCAAAGCTGGAGAAACTAGGTTTACCGACACGAGAAAGGATGAACAGGAACGTTGTATTACCATCAAGTCTACGTAAGTTTGTTTCGTATTTTGGTTGGGAATAAGCACATGGCTTGCAAGCCTCTTTGTTGCGATTATTGCTGAAGCATAAATTTTATTTATGGATTATTATTATTTTAGAGCTATTTCTTTGTACTTCGAATTGGAAGAACGTGATTTGATCTTCATCACTCACCCCGAACAGCGAGATCCAGGCAGCAAGGGTTTTTTGATCAATTTGATTGACTCTCCCGGGCACGTGGATTTCTCCAGTGAAGTAACAGCTGCTCTTCGTGTAACTGACGGTGCTTTGGTCGTCGTCGATTGTGTCTCTGGTGAGTTTTTGCGTGCCATTCTCATCGCATCATTCACAGTTCTCAAGTGTGTGCGGGCAATATTGTTTTATTTATAATAACGTTAAATTGCGAATTTTAGGTGTGTGCGTACAAACCGAGACTGTATTGCGTCAAGCCATTGCTGAAAGGATCAAGCCTATCTTGTTCATGAACAAGATGGACCGTGCTCTTTTGGAATTGCAATTGGAACCTGAGGATTTGTACCAAACCTTCCAGCGTATTGTGGAAAACGTTAACGTCATCATCGCCACCTACAACGATGACTCCGGACCCATGGGAGAAGTTCGAGTAAGTGGAGAATCATGACCACAGTAGTTACTAGTTTTTTCCGGTATCCTGATAAAGAGATGATGATGCGCATATACTAAGTTTCATTTAACTGAGTAATTCCTTGAGGAAATCGCGCTCGCCGTACTGATCTTTATCATTATCATTATGCTGAAAATGTAGCGTTGACACCATCTTTTATGTAATTCAAGTTGTTTCAGTTATTTCACTCTTTGGCTTGATTTGCTCGAGTTGTTAAGTAATTTATTTTGATTCTGAATAGGTTGATGCCTCCAAGGGTAGTGTTGGTTTCGGATCCGGTCTTCACGGTTGGGCTTTCACCCTTAAACAGTTCGCTGAGATGTATGCTGATAAATTCAAGATCGACGTCAACAAATTGATGGTTAAACTCTGGGGAGACAATTTCTTCAATCTTAAGACCAAGAAGTGGGCCAAGCAAAAGGAAGACGATAACAAGCGGTCCTTCAACATGTATGTCTTGGAACCAATTTTCAAGGTTTTCGACTGCATCATGAACTTCAAGAAAGACGACACCGCCAGCCTGCTAAAAAAATTAAATATTGAATTGAGACCCGAAGACAAGGATAAGGATGGAAAGCAATTGTTGAAGGTAGTCATGAGAACTTGGTTGCCTGCTGGAGAAACCTTATTGCAGATGATTGCCATCCATCTCCCATCACCTGTTGTCGCCCAGAAATACCGTATGGAAATGTTATACGAAGGACCCCACGATGATGAAGCAGCGATTGGCATCAAAGTAAGTTTTATTCTGTTTGTATTTTTATGTGGATTTTAATAGTTTTTTTTATTAAGAATAGCATTTTAACTTGCTTTTAAATTGTTGTAGACTTGCAACCCTGATGCCCCCTTGATGATGTACATCTCAAAGATGGTACCCACCTCAGATAAGGGTCGTTTCTACGCTTTCGGTCGTGTTTTCTCTGGTAAAGTTGCCACTGGAATGAAGGCAAGAATTATGGGACCTAACTTTACCTTCGGAAAGAAGGAAGATCTTGCCGAAAAGGCCATCCAAAGAACTATTCTCATGATGGGTCGCTATGTTGAGGCCATCGAAGATGTCCCATGTGGTATGTTTTTTTTTAATGATAATTACTATTATCCGAGCGTTGTCATAAGAGATGATGATGCGCATATACTAAGTTTCATTTAACTGAGTAATTCCTTGAGGAAATCGCGCTCGCCGTACTGATCTAATAAATGCTAAAAGTAAACATAGTAATTGACTTCAATGTGATTTAGAAATCAAGCTAATTTTGACTTATTTCTATAGGTAACATTTGTGGTTTGGTCGGTGTTGATCAATTTTTGGTCAAGACTGGTACCATCAGTACCTTCAAAGATGCCCACAACATGAAGGTGATGAAATTCAGCGTCTCCCCTGTCGTACGTGTGGCTGTCGAGCCCAAGAACCCAGCCGATTTGCCAAAATTGGTCGAAGGTTTGAAACGTTTGGCCAAATCCGATCCTATGGTACAATGTATCATCGAGGAATCTGGTGAACACATCATTGCTGGAGCTGGAGAGCTTCACTTGGAAATTTGCCTCAAGGATCTGGAGGAGGATCACGCTTGTATTCCCATTAAGAAATCTGACCCTGTCGTCTCCTATCGTGAAACCGTGTCGGAAGAATCCGATCAAATGTGCTTGTCCAAATCTCCCAACAAGCACAACCGTCTCTTTATGAAAGCTTGCCCCATGCCCGATGGACTTGCTGAAGACATTGACAAGGTAATTATTTTTTTACTACAGAAGTTGCGGGATTAAAATCTCACCTTTATAGTTGAGGTATTCTCGTGTATTTAGTAGTCAGTTCAATTTTATAACAGTGATGATTGTTCTTTCACAGACCTGTTCTGATTAAGTTGTGATTGTAAACTAGAACGGCCATCTGAGTTTTTAATAATTTATTACAAGCATAATTGTTTATGTTTACCGTATCCAAGTGTGATTAAATATATTCATCGGAAGAGAACATAAGCATTTACTTAATATGCATTGTTTTTCAGGGCGAAGTCAACCCCCGTGATGACTTCAAAATTCGTGCTCGTTACTTGTGTGACAAGTATGATTACGATATCACGGAAGCTAGGAAAATCTGGTGTTTTGGTCCTGACGGAACTGGACCTAATTTGTTGATGGATTGCACAAAGGGAGTCCAATATCTTAATGAAATTAAGGATTCCGTCGTCGCCGGTTTCCAATGGGCAACTAAGGAGGTTAGTTAGCAGATATGCATATTTATTTTATTCAAGTATTTACCCCCTGGTTCTACTCCCATTCAGTATTAGGCTTCTAGCTATTGTATTGAATGCAAGGAGTCAGGGAAAGTGAATATCCTGTAAGTGCTCTGGCCAACTTAAAAATGGTTGATCAGGTCTAAATTAGAGGATTACATGACAAGTATTTTGCACGATAAGCAAAATATCTTGCCGGTTTGAAAAGCTTCGGCTGCTTTCGTGATATTAGAGTCATTTATTTAATCCTGGTAATTACTTTACAGGGTGTCCTTGCTGAAGAAAATATGCGATCCGCTCGTTTTAATATTTATGATGTTACACTCCACGCTGATGCTATTCATCGTGGCGGTGGACAAATTATTCCAACGGCTCGTCGGTGCCTGTACGCCTGTGCTTTGACCGCCGCCCCACGTCTTATGGAACCCGTTTACCTGTGCGAAATCCAATGTCCGGAAAATGCTGTCGGTGGCATCTACGGTGTACTCAATCGTCGTCGTGGTATCGTCTTTGAGGAGGCACAAGTAAGATATTCCCAGTTTATTCTATCTAGTAGTTTAAGGTTGTCTATAACAGTGATGATTGTTCTTTCACAGACCTGTTCTGATTAAGTCGTGATTGTAAATAAGAACGGCCATCTGAGTTTGTAGGAAATAATAATATAATTTATTGCAAGTACTAATTTGGTTATTTTAACCATATCACTAATTGGTTGTCATGTGTTCTTTTCTCACTAGGTCCCCGGTACTCCCATGTTCGTGGTAAAGGCTCACTTGCCCGTCAACGAATCCTTCGGTTTTACCGCAGATTTGAGAAGTAACACTGGTGGACAGGCCTTCCCTCAATGCGTCTTCGACCATTGGCAGATCTTGCCCGGTGACCCATTGGAACTCAATTCCAGACCCTACGGTGTAGTACAGGATACCCGTAAACGTAAGGGATTGAAGGAGGGTCTTCCAGATCTTCAGTCATATTTGGACAAACTATAACCTTGTGTCCATATGCTAACAAATCCCCCTGTAAAGAAGGTCAAGGAAGAGAAGAAATTATTGAAAGTTCTTATTATAACAAAAAATGAAAAAAGTGAATGCTTTTGTTTGGTTCTATTTCTTTTAAAGATAGAGTTTTTCGCTCAATAATCCAACCCATTATTGAACCTTTAAATAACAATTTAATAATAATAATTATTGTTGCTTTTGTTTTAAACTCACACACAATATACCTAATTGTAAGGTGATTTTTCAAGTGCATACATACGGCTGATATTCTAAGATTCATAATATATTGTTATATTACTCTTGCTACACCAGCCACGAAGTTGGTGGGATAGAAAGGTGATTCCTCGATTGGGAATCATCCGGTTTCGGAAAAGGAAGAGAAATAAACAAGACATTCATTTACATCTTCGTTGTTGTTCTCGTGTTCTGTAGTCATTTCATTATTACAACGCACTGAACCAGTTGTTGACTTTCGCATCCTACCCTACCGTATATCTTCAATCAATATTCACATAATTGTGTATACTATTTTTCATGAATACATCGTGATCATGTTACCCATGTCAAGCTTCATTATTTCGATGAAAGATACTTTCGTAAATTGATACGATACGTACAAGTAGAGTAGTACATTCCATTCAACAATATCGCGGGTAGCATGCATAATGTGTATTCCAAGAACTGAACTGTTTGATTGACTTGTCGCCATATTGCCCATGCAATGCCTTTCTAACTCCTACATAAGTAATTACACCATGTATGTAATACTAGTTTTTTTATAGAGATGATCATTTTTTAGAGATTTTGTAGATCTACTAGATCATGTATTCAAAACTACCTATGTGTGAACGTGAAATATGTACATTTTCAAAAAATAATCGTATAGCAATACTGCTGATGGGAAGGCTTGAATTAGCAACGTAAATTGACAAGAGGGGTTCTATCTCTATCTATCTACCTGGGTATTAGTAAAGAAAGTAAACCACACTATTCATAAAAAGAAGTATTGTTATAGTTGGCTTATGCTGCAAAAGCATAATTAATTTACAGCCAAATTACACAAGCTCATAAATGTTTTACAAATTACAAAACGTATTTCTTGTTGGTTTTTACTCCTGGAAAAAGAAAGCATGATGGCGTCATGTTCTTAATGACAAGGATAGTTTACGTAATTACGTAAACTTCAAGTAAGTGTACATATTGCAGTTATGTAAACTCACAAGTTTAAATTACATGTAAGTATAGCTTGAAAACAAGCTATTATTTAAACTTATTGTGCATTCTGTATTTTACAATAATGTGGAAGGTCCGGGAGAGCTTCTTCCTTCATGTTCCATTTTTATTCCATTCGTTATATTACTCATCCTGGCAGTGCATTTTTCCTGTATAATAAATGAAGCCATTATGATCATCATGATTCATGAAGAAGACAAGACGACATGAACGTTTGTTCTACACGGAGTTTAGTGAAATATTATTCGTTTCGTGAATCGTGAATATTGTGAGGTCTATAGTGCAAATTGCAGCCGCTTGTAGCCGTTGTCGTGGTTGCTGTTGCCGTTGCTGGATTCCCTATACTTTTAATATATTCTTTATGTATGTCCATATGCATTTATATACGAACGTTGTACACTATAGGGGGATATATCTTCCGTCAGTTCAGTCCTTTAATTTCATCCGTCTCTCATTTTTATGCCCCGTCAGTATATTACAGAAGAGTACCGTCCCCATCTCGCCAATGCTATTCCAATTTCCAATGCTATTGGATGTAATGTGAGTTTTTCAATACAATTCTCAATGTGAAATTGGAAGTTTTTGTGGAACGGACCGAAAGAACGGCAAGCAAGGAAGGGAGAAAGACGAGCGAGGATAATTTTTAAGCGAGTTGGAGGAGCGACTCTGTCTGTGTGTTTTTAACCGTTGGTGTGGTGTGTGCGTGGTGGTAAGTCAAGTTACTTAAAGTAAGTTTGTACCTCTATCTCCTACTTATAGTTAATAGTTAAATAGATTGTGGAATAGTCACATAAGCATTATATAATCGCCCCCGTGTGCTTTGCTGTAGTTTAAACGTAAAGTTGTAACTATTCTTCTTGTTCAGTAACTTAATCCTTTGCTTTGCTTAAATTTCTTGGGTGAGTTTCCATTATATATGATTTTTATAGGGTGTAATGTTATATCTCTTCGGTAGAAGTTAATCCTTTGACCTTGAATTCCCTTTATACTTATTTAACGTTTATGTATATTTTAGCTTGACTGGTTGGTTTAATAAAACATTTCGTCTTTGATCCATTATTTGTATAGTTAGTGACAGCGATCGAACGTGTGTCCCCGAGGAGCGACTTTCCGGCATAATTGTATACTATATTACACTGGATTTTGGATCCTTCGTCGTCTACCTTTAATTAACTTATTTGTCATCTATAAATCAGATATTAAATTCCGAGGATAATACTCCCTTTTACAAAATCATGGCTGCCCAATTTAATGCCATCCTTGCCAATGTGGAGAAACAACTCCAGGAGAAAAATAAAATGACGGATTTACTCGCCCTGGCCGAACAGAAAACTGGTGTGAAGCGAGTTTATATTGTTGCAGGTACTGTGGAAATTTTAGTTAACGTAAATTATGGGAATATTACTATTGCGTGAATAACGATTCATTAAATTGGGTGTATTTTTCATTATTTACTATCATAATAATTGTTTGGTAAATTATAATAAATATATTATCATCTGTAAAAATGTATTCTGGGTGTGTGTTGCGTATCCTTGTGTTGAGATTAGGATTTGGGATGAGCACGAAAAGAGGATTGGGATTTTTTTAAGGATTATATAAATAAAGCGATGACATAACTGATGAGAATTTCTAGAATCCATGCGAATATTAGTCAGTTTATGGGGATTGTAGGGATGAAGGAGCAAACATTCGACATCGTACACAATTGAATTTCATGTTATTGCAATATTTGTTTTAAAATTATTATTTTATTCTCATAAACGAAACAAGTCGTTGATTTATTTGGGTTTTGTAGATTTTGATACCTATAATCTTTTGAAATTGGCTTGTTATTAAAATATTTTTAGGTAGGTATATTGGGTTGGGGTTATAACCTTTGACCTAGTATGTAGATTTACGGATTTACCATTTTTGGGTTACCTACGAAGAGCGTCAGCTTGACTTGACACAGTTACATAAGATTGTTGTTCGATTTTGGGGATATTTGTAAGGATTGGGTATATTCTTTAAGCTATAGAATTGAGTTAAAAGAAGTTAAAGTACAGGCGTGGATATTATTATGCAAATAATTTATTTTTGATTTTGATGTCATTCGTATTTCGTATTACAAACTTCAAAGACGTCAAATAGTATGCATTTATGTCATCAGATCAGATTCTATCAGGGGTTCTTCAGATTCGACGCGTTTTGACAGCTGCAAAAGAAGAAGACAGTGTAAATATAAGGCATATAAGTAGTAATGTAGTAGTGTATGAATAATATTCTAATGTAGTTCGTATAAATGTTGAGAAATATAGTCTCAGAATTGATTTGAATTTATAACCCCTAAAAGGATGTTCATAACTAATCTGATTGTGAGACTTCATTTCTTTCACATATAGGCTTGTATGCAGTTTGATCATCTGTAATTTGACAGTTTCTGTGCCCTCTCATTATTAGCCAATTTATAAAAATAGAGACTTTCAATGTAATGATGTAATCAGCTCAGCTATGCCAATAGCTTAATAATATCTGTTTACAATACTCTTCTCCATTGTGTACAAAGGTGATAGACCTTATTTTACCCGTTGATTAATCAGCAGCTGTCTGTCACTGTCACATGGACAGGCTGCCGTGCCGCCGGTATAGTATAGATGCAACTCATATATACTTAACTTGAGTGGATTCAGCAAAATGCAAATGTCTGCCGGTTAGACACTACAATGGTGTTAATTTAATTTAGGTAGTAAACAACAGGGCTTATTTAATGGGTAGTAAAAACATAGCTCAAATTATGCTATTGCAATAAACAGATTTTTAAATTACACCCGATGGTATTAATATTTAGATCATTTTTATTTATATAAGCCGGGTAATGTTCAATTACGGAAGCGTAACACTATAGTGCCTTGATATTATACTTAAATATACATATTTTAATCACAATATTGAGAGTCTTCCTAAGTCAAATGCATCTCCTTCAGTAGATTTCCTCGGCTTAACGACATAATTCCTCTATCAATTTTGCTCTACGGGTAGCAACTGATAAAGATTAATCCTGTTAAGTTGCAAATTGCTGTTGGTATCCATTTCGCTTACGTAATATACTTCTAGTTTATTATTTATTTGATGAGGCATATGTGGCTACAAAATTTCCTTACGCTACACTACGATTAATAATAATTTATTGGAGTCCTGGATTCTGGATAGTATGTATGTAAATAAAAGGGAGTTTAAGTAGGAATTTAAAAAATCGTCCCTTTTAAATGATTCTGGTGTGGTCGTGGTCATCGTATATAAAAATTCTGACTGAGTCATGAAAATGAAGAGGTGCAAGGTACAAAGCTTATCAGTGATCAGGCAGTCGTATCGTATCGCAGTTTAAAGGCAGAAGAAGAATAACAATGTTCTAAGCTTACAGGAAAATGATGATAATATTCCATTTGTCTATACTTTGATAACCACAGCAGCATATTTATGCATTATAGAGAATATCTTGCAATTGAACCATAAATGATAAAAATGAGTAATACTACTTTATGCATTTTTATGTGTAATTACTTACATATTAATTTTGCGGCTAAAACTACAAGGCAATAATATATTCACAAGGCTCACAGTATAAAACTCACACTGACATGCATCCAATGCATGAACACCAAAAGCAAAAGTACTTTTTCTACACATCCTTATGTATACTTGTACACCCAAGAAGAAATGAGTTCAGGTACTCTCTGTCGTGGGTATACATCCTTAATTACACGTATGCATATAGCTTTAACTAGGATTTTACTATTTTACCTAACACTATACCACTAGAGATAACTCCTTATAGTTATTGTATGTATGCTTCATGCTTTACTATGAGGAAAAGTGTTTTATCATCGGCATATCAGTATAAAGGCACACAACCATTGTCTACTACTAAAATTCACAGTAAAAACCAGTAATGTCAGTCAGTGCGTGCACTAAACTCGACATACATATGACAGGGGAAAGGATAATATATACATATACACAACACACTCATAATGATGCAAGATACAATACAAGTAGGTTATATGAACCAATGCATCAATGCTTACATACCTACTTATTTCTGCCATGTAGACAGACTTTTATCATATATAAGTAATATACTACTATTCTACCAATCCAGATGTTGCTTATTTTTCATAACTCATATTATTTGATATCTAAAAAATATACTTTTTCATAAATGGGTAGTGTTGGCTGATAATAATATGTGAGAGAGAGTACGTGTGGTCATACATACTTATTAAAACCTGAGTTAAAAATTGCCAAGTTAGTTGCATTTTGAACTTTCAAGTACAAAGTCAAGCCAAGTGTGGATATATATGTGCAGGGTTATACAGATGTGTGTATAAGTTGAAGTTTCTACTATTAGGATTGTTGCTCCTACTATCACATTCGTACTAGAATCAGTGCTGACATGAGCTAGTAGAAGAGCATTGCTGGTGTCTTCCCTGCCTGCTTATTCCCTTTATTATACTTGTTGCTTTTGTAATAATTTTTGTTTTCTCCCAGCAAATTGCTATCTTTATTTATTTTTAACACACTGACGACGTTGTGTAAAGTGTAGTGCTCAATCATGTCTAATAACAAGAAGTCGGAAACTAATTCCGCGGACAGATCTTTAAAAGAAAAAGGAGAGGTACTCCTCGGCATTTGGAACAATCTTGACCAGAAGGTCCAATGTAAGTTTTGAGTTGCCGGATAGCACTAAAGCACGTTTTTGCTCATCTTACGCAACATCTGTCTTGATTGTCCTTCATAGCTATAGTTGCCCTATAGTATGTTTTTACTTATCGACACTTTTTATTCCTTTCCAACCCTGAGTATGACTTGTAGAATTTATTGAAATCTAATGTCTAATATTATATGGGGGATATTTGCAGAATGGACAAATATTATATGATATATTATATTATTATTGAAAATATTATATATTGTATGTTTTTAAATAGGTAGATTTATGGTAAAATGTCAGTTTATTTTTTTATACTGACTATGGACAGTTAATAGCACATTTTAGGTGGATTTAAATCACCTTTTGGTCCAGTACTGTTCGTGTATATGATATGAGTGAGGTTACTATTGAATGGCTATTAAAGAGGGCTGAAAATTACAGCATTTTATTACTTACATGATTTTATTTCCATTTGCTGATCGGGAGTATAAAAAATAAAGAATGAAATGAAATATGGTATAGCTAACAGCACTTTTCAATTCGTTGCTTCAACAAAACTTATAAATAGAACTGAAACACCGCTGCTCTTATTGTGTTTCTTTCTAGTAGTATTTGTATTTTGCTTACACGATATATGTATTTTGCAGTTCCATTTCTTCACCTTGCTAATCAGCAATCCTTAATATTGTAAAAATAAGAATGCTCTAGTCTGGGGTCTGTTGTACCTAACTATTCTTATACTCTTATTACTTTATGTTCAGGTTCAGATCCTTTGTAGTTTTAGAGGTTAGAGTAGATGCATGCAAGTTCTCCATTTATTCATACATCTTTTGTCATAGACTATGGCGTTAGAGAGAGAGAGAGGTGTATTATTATGTTGAAATGGTAAAACACCGACCGGGTTGCAATCTGCAGACACGCAAGAACGATACTTGACTGCAAACGCGTAAAATCGGGTTCTATGAATGTGCCTATAGCCTATAAAATAAATATAAGGTATGTCTTTGCAACCACCTAAACACGTCTTCCAATTAGCTAAAACGGTCACTCTGGTAGACGTTCGTTCGATGGTGAAGCAGTTCCTTAGGTCTTAAAAATATTTTCTTATGCTATCTACCCTCAACAAGTCCTGTTGAACAATTCTAAGTTTGTACGCAGTCATGGCATTATTAGTTGCGAGAAAGGTTCATCCACAGTTAGATCCTCACGACTTCGATAGAATAGATCGGGGATTGGATTATTTTGAATAAATACGACCTAATTTGTGAACATTATGTGAATCGAGTAAACTCAATTTATGGTGCTGAATCCCAAAAGTATACCTACTTATTATAGATACCAATGTAAAAAGAATACTATAGTAGGTTTCTGAATTGCAATGGTTGTTTTCATTGACTATATTAATGGAGAGTTACTATCACTTCGTGTTATAGGGGGAGTTGGCCTGGTTGCCTTGTGGTTGATTTTCGGATATGGAGCTCAACTATTGTGCAATCTGATCGGATTCGTCTACCCTGCTTATATCTCCATCAAGGCCATCGAATCACCTTCGACCAATGATGACACCAAGTGGTTGATGTACTGGGTCGTCTTCGCGCTCTTCAGCGTCTTCGAATTCTTCTCCGATATTCTTCTCAACTGGTTCCCCCTGTACTGGCTCATCAAGGTAGAGTTTTTTGTCATTTGTTTTAAATATCTTGGTTCTTTTCTTAATATGTGTAAATACGAATTTGTATATATCTTTACATTGAGAGTGAGTGTAAAAATAATTATTTGTTACCTCTTCTAGTGCGTGTTCCTTCTCTGGTGTTTCCTGCCGTTTGCCAGCAATGGAACAAACACCATTTACTATCGGGTTGTGAGACCGCTTTTCTTAAAGCACCAAGGCTCCGTTGACAACATCCTCAACCAAGCTCAAACTGTTGCTGGGAAGGTGATCGACAAAGGTAAATAGTTAACTTTAAACTTTAGCAGTTACTTTTCTTATATGTAAAGTTTGATGTGAATGCCGGTTTTGTTCTGGGAAATGTTTTTAAGTATAAGTATCTAAAAATATGACTTTGTTCATTTCTTTTCAGCCGTTGACAGTGCCACGAAAAGGGACTAAAGCTGTAGAGAGCTTCAACACTTCAAAATATATATTCAGATCTTCAGAAGACAGCATAATATTGTTGTTAGATGAAAATAAGAGAGACGCATACCTATTACGACTTGAACTTTTCCCTTAAAAAATGATAAAAAAAGCAAATACCCGAGAATCCAGAACCATAAATAAGTATATTAATGAATTACGAGAGTCGTATATATCTATTATAAATATATATATATCAGATGTTACTATATATGATCCTTCACAAACCTTAAATCTCAATATTCTTGTTGAAACGTTGTAAAATGTTTATCTGCATATTATAATAAGTGTGTGGGTGTGTGAATTATTATTATTATTATCAACTCCTCCTCGCATAATAAGCAGTCATGTATTCAACTCTTAATATGTCGTATTCACTTCTTGATGCATTGTTGTGTTGTGAGTATTGAAACAAGTTGTATTTATCTTGTTATTAGTAGATGAAACATTATTATTATTAATACTGTTAAGAAAGAGGTATTTAGCACACTCACCAAAAGTATATTGTTCAACAATAATGTATTACTCTCACTGTTATGAAAGCATTAAAAGGATGTGAGTGAATTATTTTGTTTGACCATGTAATTTATTTTTCATCATTAAAGGCCTTTTGATTATCTTCCTGTAATATTATCTGCATCCGTTTCAGTTCAACCAGAATTTGTCTATTTTATTAAACAAAAATATTAATTAGTAATTTCTATAAAGTCTTCACGTGCTTTTTAGGGGGAATTTAGGCGGACAATAGTCATGGACCGCATAGATTTGACACATGTGAATCACTCATCGTCACACGCCAAGACCTGTCATGTGCCCAGTTCTAATCGCCGCGGCTGCTGTGCACGTGAATTTGAATTCAAGTCAATGCTGCTGGGATTTGATATTCCATTTCCATCCACAAAGAAAGCACGGGGCACAGAGCATATTTAGTTCTTTATAGTGAATCAAGTTCTGTAAACTTACTCACTTTACTGTATTTTTAGGACGGAATAGTTATATGACCTGTTATTATTAAACTGGCTTACAGTTTAAAAATAATAATAAAAAACTCGTTGACCTGAAATAACTGAGGTATTACCAGAATTATTAGCATTTTAAGCCATTATTTACTTATATATTTGTTGTCCGTTTATGAAATAAGGTCTCAAGAATTAAGTAATTTTTTTTCATATTTTGGTTGTTGATATTTATATTTCTTGGCATTGAGATTCCATTGCATGGTATAAAGCAGTTTATTTATAAATATTTGTATCCATCTTTAAATATTCTTGCTCATTCTATGGTGAAATGAATTTTGTCTCTTGATAATATAGTTGTAGGAACAACGTGTACCTAAATATTTTATAACTTCTTTACTGTTATTTGCCAGTTTATTGCCAGGTCTATCCGCTTCCGGGATTGTGGATTCTCCCATTTTATTAACTGCTGCTGCTACAGACTAAAATCTGGTTTGTATTTTTTAAAGGTGAGTTGAAATCAAAAATAAAATAAATTATATTATTTACAAAATGGATATTTATATTATTGTATCATTTCTTATATTTTGCAGTTAATTGTTATACTTGCTCATCAGGCACAAAACTCTTTATTTTGCGAGATTATATTGCCGTTGTTATTGTATGGTTTCATTGTTATGCATGCTGATTTTTATTATTTTTACATGAATGTGTGTTTCACAATAAGATTCCAATATTTAATTTTTACTACTTACGTGTGTATTGATGACCTTTTCGTTTCCAATAGTCAAGATGTTTTACGGACGGACGGGGGGAGAGTTTGGGAAAGGGGGTGCCCAGAAGAGGAACGATCGCTATGATCAAATGACCAGACAACAAGAACTGATTGAACAGAAGAAAAGGGAAATTCAAATGAAAATAGAAGCGGAGAAAAAGCAGAAGGAGATGGAAATGACGCTAAAAAAATCCGGGGCGTCCAAATCAACGGGTAATTAATTTCCAGTTTTTTAGTGTACAGGTAGTATTGTAAATCAGCACCCGGGAGTTGCACAAATGGAATCTCTCTGATTTCGCTCAGAATTCACTGAGTGCTCCTGCTTAAATTGTTCGGAACGTTTTTCTGGACGTTGATCTTGGTTCATTTTTAGTCGTTTTAATATTTGTGTAACAAGGGCCGATTTATGGTACGATGGTATACATATGCAGGTGGTACCTGTTATTAGAGAATAAGTATAATATGAGTAGTAAAATGCAGCAATGTTGTAATTAAATTATGCGAACGGAGATTGAGTTCCTTTGAATCTAGTCGTAGGTCGTGGTGTATCTTCATCAGCTTCTTCTGCAACAAATAAAAGGTGACTATGACCTATTGATGGTACTCTTTGAACTTGAGAGAACATAGAGGAACTATTGAGGATTGAATCGACTCTTTATGAAGACATCAATTTCCCAACCTATTGAAACCGATCGATCATATTTAATAGTTTGGGTCGTATATAAGTTACTTCAATTTTTTTCAATTTACCTCTCAACTGTGTTCCTACTAATGTTATGTCTTTATTATCATGTCTAGCCAACAAGGAGAATCTTCGGACCGAAAGAGTTCTACTCCTCTGGAGGATAAAAAACCTATGTTAAGTAACATATTCTCCAATGACGGAAGTTTTATGGAGCAGTTCAAGCGTATGCAAGAGCAGAAAAAAAGTGAGTTCGCGTTTTTGTTATTGCGTAACCGATAGTCTTGATAAGGCTTTTATACTCGCTATTTTTCAAAGCAGAGGAAGAAGCTAAGAAAAAGGTTACTGTAAAGGAAGAACCAGAAGATGCTGCCAATGAATATGGCACTGCTGGAGCAGCCAAGGTTCCGTCCGAGAAAAAACCAACAATTAAGATTTTAAATGTTCCTCCGCGTAATTCATCGCCTGCTCAAGAATCCACGTCAACAAATTCATCAGCTAGTAGGAATTCTATGAGTGCTGTTCCTCCT
This sequence comes from Lipothrix lubbocki, assembly GCA_034696945.1. Lineage (NCBI taxonomy): Eukaryota > Metazoa > Arthropoda > Collembola > Symphypleona > Sminthuridae > Lipothrix > Lipothrix lubbocki. The sequence continues at coordinate 17,616 of JAQGAK010001203.1, forward strand.
CCAACCTTCAATCAATATCCTCCTCCGAATCAAGCTACTCCACAATCAGTAGAGTCACCACCTAGGCACGAAGAAAAATACTTTCCTCGTGGTGGATATCAAAATGTACCACCACCTCCTCCTCCACCACCACCCCCACCATCGCACGGCCACCAGCATCCTGGAGGATTTCCCTCGCAGGTGGTAAGACAGTTAGCTAAAGATATAGCCGAAGGTGGAGATCATATAGAAGACATGGCTAGGGTGGAAAATCAAGATGATCCCCTCATGTGGTAAGTTGAATGGCAAACTAAATAATCTGACTGCGGAAGGTTCAGTTACCAAGTTCAGGATTTGATCATTGATTCAACCAACAGGTTCTTGTATCGCCCTGACTCAGGTGAATATAAGCGGTACAGAGAGTTAGTAAATCAATTAAGACTGGAGTTTCAGAGAGGACCTCAACCTCGTTTCTCTGAACCGAAAAGAAAGGTTGATTCAAGTTCGTCTGGTGATGAGTATGGAGGAAACCGAGAACAGGATGAGTATGGTGGACGTACAGCTAATAGAACAAAGAAACGCCGAAGCCGGTGGGCACCAGAAAGTGATTCTAATTCTATGTCGGCACCTGAATCCAACTGCCCTCCCATGTTCAATCCTAATGTGCAGGGTCCTGCAGGTATGCCATTTAGATCGGAGACTCCTCCTGGGCTTGGGTTTGCTCCTGGCCCAATGTTTAACAATCCTCCACCTGGAGAAGGACCTGGTATGGGAGGTCCATTTAATCCTGGCTTGCCTGGATCAAGTGTCATGTCCCACGGTGCTCCTCCACCTATTATGGGAATAGGACAAGGAATCCCGTCACCAAATATGGGGATGACCTTTCCTCCGGGTCAGTTTATGACAACTCCGCCGCCACCTCCACCACCTCCAGGTAATGTTACATGTAATTTAGTGTGGACAAACACAGTTTTTTGCACTTGTTATATTGATTATTCGGGTAAAGGTGGACCATCCAATATCTCACCATGGGGCATAAAAGAGGAAGAGCTAGGTCCACCCAATATGGGCTTCCCAGGGCCATCGGGATTTTCGGAATTTCTTCCTGCTCCAAGCAGCAGTTCTAAGGATGTCAACTTGTCCAAAGTTACCCGTCAAAATCCTCAGTTACTTTCTTACGCTCAGGGTGCTTACGGCACCACCGAACTAGATGAAGAGCAATGGAAGCAGTGTGAAGAAGCCTATAAAATGAAATTAGTTTACCAAGATATTGCAAAGAAAAAGGCGAGAGATGAAAAGTTGGAGGCAGCTGGAAAATTTAAGTAAGTTTAACTTCCATTTTTAATTCATTGTGAGACTGATAATCGTAAACATCTACTGCTAACTAACTGTACAATAAATTTAATATGGAATATGTTTGAAAATTGCAGGCATGAATATGACAGTGACGAAGACATTGATGGTGGAACTTGGGAGCACAAGCAAAGAATGAAAGAGATGGAAAAGACAAAAATTTGGGCGACGGAACTCACTAGCAAGGCAAAAGGAAAGCACCATATTGGAGACTTTTTACCCCCTGATGAGTTGAATAAATTTATGGAAAAAGTAATATCTTAGTACAGTAAATATAAATAGTGAATTGAATATGATTGTTGGGGAATTGTCATGCATATTCTTAATGACGATGTATGTATTGCAGTACAAATCTGTAAAAGAAGGCAAACCGTTCGATGATAGTGACTATCAGGAAGCTAAAATCACAGAAACCAATGTAGGTTTCAAGATGCTGCAGAAAATGGGCTGGACTGATGGACAAGGTTTGGGTTCTACAGGACAGGGAATCACGGCTCCGATTGACAAGTAAAAAATTTTGAGATTTTTTTAATTCCACAGAAATACCTGTTTGAGTTATGCCATTATTCTTATTTTGTTGTACGTACACAGGGGCAACGCTGTGAGCGATAAACAAGGCTTGGGTGTTGAAAAACCTGGGGATTTGAACGAAGAAGATGACGAGTACACTGCTTACCGAAAGAGGATGATGTTGGCCTATCGTTTCCGACCGAATCCATTGGTAGGTCACATATTTCCCTATAAGTGTTGAATATTATGTCTCATATCGTCGGCGAAGGATCCCAAAGTACCAGCGTAATCTTATATCCAAGAAAGTATCAAAGCGGAAACGCTACAAACTTTAAAGTAAAATTGCTGTTTTAATATTGGCGCAAATGGGATTTGGTTTTGGTACATTCAAAATGAGGGGTTTATCAACGACTCGTTATACTCGTAACGTCAGCCGTATGACTCGATTGATTGTGGGTCTGTATGTTTCGTAATCAATGTTTTCCTTCTGTTTGCTTTCAGAATAATCCTAGAAGAGCATATTACTAAAAGAATCGGAATCAGATCCTGTACTTGTGTATATCATCTTCTTCCATGGTGTAAAAACAATCAGCCGCATAATGCGAATGAAAACATGACATACAGTGGTTTGTTTCCCACATTGGCTTAGTCAATTGTTATGATTCCTTCGTTTTATCCCTACTTATTGATAACTATAATGACATGATGATTGCTAGGATTGTTTTCATATAATAAGTTTTCTCTTAAGGAAATTTTGAGCAAGGATGTTGTAGTTGTAAATGATGTAGTCAATTTTTACATATATCATAATATTACATCTATATAACTTATTGTACAGTGAGTGCCAACTGCATCTATTGTTACATGCTTATTGATATATCGGTACTATTTACTAATGCAGAGCGCAAAAAGGAAACTATAGAAATGCAGTGGGGTTTCCCCCAATGAATTTTAATGTAATCTCCCTTTACCTACTCAAGCGCGCATGAAACTTACATTAAATGATACTAATATTATTGTTGTTAGTAATTCATGGATTGTATTGTGCTTGACTTTATTTGTCACTAAACATATATTTGCTGTACCTTACACGCCATTAATTCGATGGGATAGTAATGAGATGTGTTAACACTTTGCCGGTATCACATACATAATTTAGCGTGAAGCAACTTGTTCCACAAGTAGTTTTATTACTGAATTTTAAATTGAAATAGTAATGTTTTCTATATTATGTCCCAAATTCAGGGCGTATCACATAAAGTCAGCAACGTTGCATCGGTTGAAGTCCCCCTGTAACTTTTGTATCAATGTTTCACTTCTTGAGAGAGTTCTGTATTAGGTTCTTCTTTACATAAAGTAGGTAACAGTGTTATAGAATTTTGGTTCAAAATATTTTATAAACAACTTGCATTGTATCACATATTGACATATATGGTCTCTGTATTTTACCTGAATTGACTTTTAAAAAATACACAATATAACACATAATCATTATGGCAATGAAGGTTACATGTTAGCGACTATTCTTGTCAGCATGTCTACTCAAAACTTTGGACATTGGTCCAAGGAAACTCAATAGGACAGGTAAAAATATTAAGCCATGGGCTGCTCCAATAAGTACTATACCTAAATACATTCTAAAATAAAATACTCTAAATATTTGTGACTTTGCAAATGCTAGAACAACAATTCCACCAAACTTTGTTAGTGTGATACCGCTCAGTACGGACGAACCCATTCTGGAAAGTGAGTCTCTGGACCTTTCTAACCTAGTTGATTTTTGAGAGTGCATGAAGGCATGAGAGATATGCGTACAAAATTCCACGGCAATTCCCACTCCCTGTAACATTAAGAGCGTTACTGTAATCACCTTAATAGTGTACAACCACATATCCCACTGTTTAGAAACTACTTTAAACAAGTTATAAAACAATTACATATGAGTAGGAATACTTACAACAACCATGTTAACCAAACTGATGGCGTTCAGTGAGATTCCCCAGAAGTAGCACATGCTAAAAATATAAATGGCAGGCATATATTATATCAACTTTGAGTATCTACGTATTTAGTGTATCCTATGAATAACAACTTACCCTCCAAGATTTGTGACTATCATGATGATCACGCCTAAAATTATTGTGGCCTCTCGGAAGTTGAAGCCTGTCATGAGGAAGGTAACTATAAAGATTGCGGACATGGAGATTCCCAAAGAGCGAATAGTGTCAGTCCACATGGTGAGATACTGTTCATAAAATACGTAGAAAAAGCTGTACGGAAACACTTGGTGTCTTGTCGAGTTTGTGCCTGTATACAGAAATTTAATTAAAGTTCTAACCTGTTCTCTACCTTCATGATGAAAACTCTATAGCTTAAATTTGTCTTGTATATTTTAAAAGTAATTTTTTACTCAGCTCACCTTCATTCAATGCAATGGTAATGTTATCAGCAAGCTTTCTCGCCTCACGTAAAGCATTTGTAAAGTCGGCACTATTTCTGAGGACTTTATGGTAGGTCATGAAGTTGCTCGCCCCAACAGACACATATCCTGTACCGTTGGTAATAAAATTCACACCTTTAGCGTACGAGGCATGTCCTCCTTTGGGACAGTCAGCCGAGGGATTGTCTTTAAGAAACCAACTTAGGTATTTATTGAAATCGTCCGAACTGAGCCTTTCGTCCACCAGCTGAATTCCGCATGGTTCACACGAACTGTATACATACACATTTATGAAAAAAATTTAGAAATTCCTGTTTTCAATTTATTCGAAATTAACAGACCACGTCATAGTCTACTTACGGTTCTGTATTAACACAGTATCCCCCAGTGGTTTTATTCCTTTTGCAGCAGCCTGGATTTTTAGCCCAGTCCAGGTAATCATCCAACCAACTGCTGGTTGGCTTTGCAATAAGTGTTTGGTTACTTGCTTTGCTAGCTGAGAAGATTTGTCCTGACAAGGACAGAGGATTGTCACCAGCAAGAATCTTTTCCTGATTCAATGGATTGGAGTAGTCAAAGCCAGTATCTTTAACTATAAAGTAAACTGGTGGCCCAACAGACAAATACTTGAATACAGAACGGAGATATTTTCCCGTATAGGAATCTTGTGGTAATGCTAAATCTTGGTCCAAACCAACAGTAAGTTTGGGCCATACTGCTACAGAGGTGCAGAACCAAGCGGCGAAGACGATCATGATCACAACGCGTACAGGAAAACGAAGGAGATTCGGAGCATACACATTTTTAACTGCTTTATACAAAATCCCGTCATCTTCTTTGTGCTTCTCGACTTTCTTTGATGATTTCACGCAACATAAGACGTCATAACGGCTGGCGTCTTGCCGCCCAACATCTATCGACAGCAGAGCAACGAAGCACGTCAACTGCATAGAGAAATCCAGAATGAGAGCGACTCCAGCAAATAAAGCAAATGCTTTGACGGCAGGCATTGGAGACAGTGCACCAATGAAAAAGCAGGCTGCCTCGGAAATCCCAGAAAGTAAAATTGAGGGCGCTACTTGTCCCACCACTCTTCCTATATGTTCCGCACGAGTTTCGGACGGTAACCTTGGTGTCCGGTCCAAAGTTTGCACAAGGATGAAAATATTATCTACTCCTACAGCCAGGACCAGGAAAGGAATAACTTCTAAAATAATGAGAGTAGCAGGTACACCAATGTACCCGAACAATCCATAAGAGGACACTACGGCGCCCACGACGATCATTTCTCCAGCTATTCCCAAAGTAAGCTTACTATCAATCTGAAAAAAATATTCACGATTCGTTAAATTTTGTGTACTGAACTTTAGCGCTATTAATTTATTACTATAAGTCAATTATGTTCATATAGTAAAATACTCGAGGATTCTTACAAGCAAAGTAGAACAACTTCCGGACCAACTTCCTAAGGAACTTCGAAGATATATAAACATCACTAAATACGATATGATAATAGTAGAAATTTCACTTTTTGAAGTTCTTTCAAGTTCATCCTCAATGGACCTTGATGCATAATATGTCACATCCATAAAATCCGGTTTCTCATCTTTTTCCCATTTTTGCATAAAATCTATAAATGCCTTCTCCCAAGCATATGCCTTTTTGGTTTTACTTTTGTCGTAATTATTATTCAGCAATAACGTTATTATTGTTGCGGTTGCATTCTGATAAGCTGGGTTAGGTCCTATAGATTCTCCTGCATTTAAAAACACGATTATAATTAGTCACATTCCCATTTTCTAAATTAACATGTATCCAAAGTGATACGCAAGAAGCTTCTAACCTTCTTTCAAGAATCCACCTAAGACAATTGAAGGTATAACAGGTCCACCATAGTCACTTAAGCACGTTTGTTTAAGATTTGTAGCATCTTTAGGGGAAATCGGATTCACGGAACAATACTTGAAATGATCCAGATAGTTGTCACCATCTTTAACCTTTTCCAGCTCTTCCGCTTTACTCTGCCAGTATCCCCAAACGGAAAAGTAGAAACAGTTTTTGTTGGCAGGAAATAGTGGCATGAAGCAACTGTCTTGCAACGTCTCATTATGTTCGCCTCTTACCTTGGGAAGTAAAATTAATTTTTTAAAATCATTTGTGAATAAGTTTCAACTCTTGCGTTATTACAAGGGAAAACGTCAAAACTTTTTCGACCGTTGCATACTCACTTCATACATAATTGAATGTTGTAGTTTCAACAAAGCATAGAGGAATGTCTTGTTGAAGACTGGTCCAAAGACTTGCAGCCCATCTGTAGAATTGTGATAAACAGGGCCCATGTTCTGAGCAGTTACTATAACTTGCTGTGTGCGATAGAATGGTTCAAAATGCCTATCAAAATATTCTTTGTCCATCTTGGATTCAGATTGTGGTCCAGCCCAGAGTTCCACAGGGTCAGTTGTGACTTTCAAATGTCTCACGCCGGATGACAACCCACCGACTAGTATGACACCGGCGATGAGAGCCATGCCAGGATTTGCAGCGCACTCTATAATAAAAACGCAAACATTACAATAAATTCTCCTTTGAGGATTTTGCTCTGCTGCTGGCGTGGATTTAGCAATAATAATCTATATTTCATATCATGCGTGCAGATTTAATGCAGATAAATTGTATATATACATATTTGATATCTACTTCGATGATCAGTAAATGTGCACTCACTAGTTCCTAAACTTGTGAAGAAATCTCGAACAGCTTTGTCCCAAGCCGCACCCATCCTTTCCAAAAGAGTGAGCTTATCGTCAGAATCTATTAAATATAAATCAGCTATATGAACTTCAAAAATTTCCAACGTTGAGTCATACAAACAATTCAATTTTATCTCAAATACTATATAAATTATTACAATTCATTTATTTTCTAACCTTCTTTCTCATTTGTTTTTGGTTCCCCACAAGCTAACAGTAAAATGGCAATGACTGCTAAGCCAAAAGCAGCAGACATTAGAACGTACATAGCATCATAGCCTAAGATGGTCCAAGGCTCTTCTGGAATAGGTGGTGGTGGGGCTGCGGGACAAGATTCTTCACAGTCAATACAACTGCACCCTTTGGCTGTTGTATTCTAATTGTAAGCAAGGAAACATCACTTTGAGGATTAAGAATATTCACTCACACGAAGTTCTGACTGGAGAAAGTTCAATTATGCAAATTACTCTTATACTGAAAACATTATATATTCGATTTCCATGCTGAGACTCAAAAATCAATCTGAATAAACTATTATTATCATTTTAAATAAGACACTTGCAGGTACAACATCAGAGCATCTGTACACCATGGGATGAAATACAGATACAGGAACTTCCTGGGTTTCGACAACATTACCCTTCATATCTTGAAATCCAATCGTGAAAGTATCTGTCACGTCTTTCTCATCTTCGGCGAAATGGAAAGTAATGTCATAAGGTGCGTAACCATTGGATGTAGAACCCAAATAGTTAAACCTAAAATTGAAATTGCATACGTATACGGGTGATTATTGCTTGACAGCCGTGGGCAAGTATATCATTAGAAAAAGGAAGAGTATGTGTACCATCTTTGAGGTGTACATCTGTAAGCTCCCCAGGGGCCGCATAAAAACTCCATAGCAGGGCCGTTGGTACTCGGCATCAAAACATTTTTACAACTGTCATACGTCGCTTGAACGTAACTCTTCTTCACGTAAACATTCATAGCATTTACGATTTCTTGACCTGGAAAATTCCCATTTTGCCATAAATTATATATGCTTTACTCTCCCATTTATTTCACTCTCCACAAACTGTAACGACTCAGTTAATCATCCATAAACTAGGGTACACATAATGATATGTATGTTTTTACAACCCTTAATTCATGTCTCCGTTGTCGTTGAGAATAAAATATATTACCTTTGCTATTTGTCACTGTCTGGGAAACATTTACAAACTGGTACTGCAAAGGGCTGCAAGTCACATCACAAAAGCTCCGCTTCAGATTATTAAAGCAAGCTGGGCATCTCCCCAGCACACCGGACAAGAGACCAAAATTGGAAGTGATCTCTCCGACTTGAGCTTCTGAGCAGCATAGATGATCTCCATAAGTATCAACAACTTCCGGACAGTATTCCCTTAAGTCTTGAATCACATCAGGCTCCAGTTTTTTAGGAGCTGACTGCATGGCACAGTCAATGGCTCCGCCATCATCCGTTTCACATTGGTCGTACTTCACGCAATGACCTTTAACTTTCTCCGCTCCCTGAATTTAACAAGGTCAAGAAGTAAAAATGGGAATAATCAATCAGTTCCTCTGTGGTTTACATTTTGCACAGTATAGTGAGGTGAGATTCACGCTATATAGCTTCAGAAGTGTACATACATTATCAACACGTACTTACATAGATTACAATCACTTGTGTATATGATGAAATGAAAATACATACTTGTCACTCAAAGCAGCGTAATAATTCACTTTCGATTCTCTCCACTGTGTATGTATATATAGTAATTAATTTCAACGCATTCTATTGCTTAATCGATTTATGCACTGCTGTCGTTCATTACAATAAAAATATTGTTGTCATTACTATAAAAATTAATAAGAGTCTCTTCGACCTGCAATTACATCTACATTTAATGCATGTACCCTGGTTCGTCCTAATCCCAAAGGTGATAAATTCTTTATACTTATATAGAATGTGTATGGAAATAAAACGCTGCAAATAATTCATATACATGTCATACCAAAAGCTAGATAAGAATTAATTTCATACAGTCCCTAGTCTGCAGAGCGTATGTACATCTTATTGTTAGTGCCTTTTTCTTGTATCACCGTTACCGGTATGACAAGATTTATCTTCGCACAGCAACATCAGAAATGCAAAACAAACATGTAAGAATACGATGTGCGAATGTAAAGATCTGTATATTACGTTCGTGTACATCCTACGAGCTGTTAAGTTTTTACCAAGCTGAACATTAAACAGGAAGGAAGCTCGAAAAAACAGCCGTTGTATAATAACATACAAACATAAATATTAGTTGGACCGTAAGACTTCCCTGCATGCCCAAATTATACAACTAACGTACATATGGTAAAATGTTAATATTGAACTACCTCTCCGTTTCATTAAATTTCATAGTACATGGAATCTTCGTGGTCGATATATTTATATAAATCATATAAATAATTATTATACCACTGACATGGATACAACCAAAAGTTTTCACTTTCAACTTCGACCTCACTCAATGTAAGTATATATTATATATATTCTATTGGATCTCGGATACATATACATACATGTAATGTGCCGTTTAAAAGACACGAGCAGGCAATAAGACTCCATTCTCCATTTCATGACATACATACATACCTGAGCTGTTTGTGTATAGAAAGATTAAAGTAATTTCTTCTAATGATAGGATAGTTAACACAGCAGGAACCTCAGTTCATGCGAGAGAAACGGGAAATATTGTAATTTACAAGCACACTATTTTTCACATGTGAATGCAGTATGTACATATACTTTCTATTTACAACGAAAAAGAGAACAAAACGTACTGCTTTTCGCCTCCATATAATTTGTATTTAAATATTTATTTCTGCAATAATCAATTCATTGACGTCGTAGTGTCAATTATTAAGCCTATTTCCACCAACTTCGACTATACACAGGTAGCCGTCTATCGCACGAGAGGAATTTCCCACATCCTGCATAATATATATACAAAAACTAGTAACGTTAAACGCAAATACAGACATTCATGCACATTGTATGTATATACAGATGAAAAGTTTTTTCGTTTCAGTGTAAATGGCATTGATTCTTAAAAGAACTTGAATTCTAACGAGCGCTTATATACCTGCATACGAATGCGAATGCAAAAACTAGCGGCAAGCGGCATGTGCAAGTCTCTAAGCTAAGGAAAAGATTCACAAAGCTGAAGTGCAGAAACTTGTTGATTTTACTTATATCAAGTGAATCTATATATATGGGATGTAAACGTAAGACATCCTAACAGACGAGCAATACTATGTATATAAGAATGGAGCTTAATTGGAATGAATACTACCCGAGACTTTATATTGTATAGGTTTGCATAAAACGAGAAGATCAACTTGATACACAAACAGTGATTTAAATTGTGAATTCTGATCACATACATTAGATTAAAGGTTGAAATAACCATTCGGCCACATTGTCCAATTTATAGAGATGAAGCTCGCTAGCCGCTATATATTTGCATTTGTACAACCTCATACTCATTTGCAATTATTTATAAAAGACTGTATTTCCCAGTTTGAAACGTGTAATACGCATTGAAAACAGAGGGCAATGAACATTTAGACGGGCAGTCCTGGGGGTAGGTAATTTTGTATGTATATATTATCCGTACGTTTCAGTCAACTTCGGTTTAAGTGGCTTTAGGTCAAAAACAGGTAGCTCAATGAGGAAAAAGATGTGTGAAGCGATTTTGTAACGAGTTCACTCTCTTTCAAGTTTGTAAATAGTGATTACATTACGGGAATATTTTATTTTTGTGACTAACGTTTTAATGCAAATTTTAATATGAGCAGGCACATATACTTTAATTTTTAAATAACAAACAAAAGAGGGATTCTCCTCGATTCAGCTAACAAATTGATTGGCTTCATAAGTAGCTAATAAGTGAGTCCAAGAACTCTTTCAGTATAAGTTAGTTGGGTAAATATAATTAATACTCTTCTCTTGATTGAGGTTATTTTCAATGACTGAAAAATTGGTATGTAACACATTCCTGGTATCTCTAATTTATCTCGTCAAAAGAAAATAAAGATGATGTTGAAGTTACTACTTGTCAAACTTCCATTTTTCATCCCGAATGTTGGACAAGACTCCCCTAATTTTTCCTAATTATTTATAATTAGAATGCCCCTTAATTATTCATGTGCATAATTCAAGCTGGCTTTTGTAAGCATAATTTCACATACGACCGTCGCTTTTAGGCAAACATTCCATTATATATGTACAGTACACACTATACTCAACTCTTGCCGTCACCTAAGGGAGTTTATGAGTTTGTAATCACAAGTTTACCCAACAACCTCCCTATATTGTCCTTTTAGTTTCTAGTAAATTCATGTTGGTATTGTGGCAATTATTGTCACTTTTTTCTATGGTCATAGACAGTTAATAATTTTCTAAATCATATAGATTTTTCAGACTGTCTTTCGATTAGTTGACAACTATAATGTAAGTATGTTCCTGATTTTCCTTTGCGTGTTTACACTTGTACTCTATCATTAAAATGAATTTGACCCTTGGTGAAGCTAGAATCAAATAATAATGACTTTGGTTATAACGTGGCATTAAAAACTCAGTACAATTACCCATTTATCCAACTGTGTAACCATGAAACAACGAGCTTGGTAATGATATTCGGGACAGTCTTGTTGAAAACCAAGCCAATCTTGTTCAACTTAACTGCTTGCACATGGCAAATATCTATTATTAGCAGTATACCTCGATCTAACATTGAAGTTAACATAACTTAAGATCATGTACTGACAAGATATAGACACAGCGATGATTGTGAGACGCCAAAAGCATTTCTATTAAAAGCAAACTAATTAACCCACAATTACATCATAAAGATGCATTCAGTATATGCCTACATTGTTGTGTATAAAAGTAATTATGAAACGAATGTGTTATGCACCTAAATTCATACAATACGCTATAATGTTTGGCCGTTGACATGAGTGCCAAGTACATATAAAGTTATTAAATTTGAATAAAGTGACACTGTACATTTAAGCTACCAGACAAAAGGATTGTTGTAAATACAAAGTGTATGGGCACTACACGCACACTCACACTATTGCACACGCATAAGCTAACATAATTAACGTCGTATTGTATGTGTCTAATAATGATATACTGTAAGCATGAGATATTTTCCAAAAAATTTTCGCCTTCGCTTAAGTAGGTAAGATAATCTACAGAAGGTAACTCATCCTATATAATATTTAATTATGAGCTAAACTTTGGTATTCACAATATCCCATTACAACCGCACACAATTAGATACCTGCTTAATTCACTTGATGCTGTCACCGTATTATTATAAAATAATGTGTCTTGACTACAAAAGGCACATCTAAGTAAGTAAAATTTTAATGATGATTAAAATTCATGCGAATTAACTACATATTATATGCTGTTGAATTTAAGTCCGTCGCTATACAATGACATGTGTAAATACATGTATGTAGATACATACACATTACAATCACCAACTTGTATATGAAATAAAGTAAATGCTCATCTAAGGTGATCTGAGGGAAAATGAAAATAGTCTTTTGTCAGGATAACATTGTCCCTATCCCTATCCTACTGTCCCTTGTATACTTATCTTCCTATTTACCAACATAAATTATCCATATTGTTGCACTTTCTTTTCCTGATCTATCACGTCCCTACTTTATGGCTCTACAGCTAAACGAAAGACAGAAGGCAGTAAAACGTTACCGCATATAAAGTCGCCTCCAAGCGCTACTTACGCACATCTCAAACCAGTCGAGATGGCAGAAAAATTATTAGCTATGCAATTCAATATGCATAGGAATATTTCGATAGGTAATTGTGGAAACCCTCATTAATCGAATTACAAATTCAACACGCAAAGGGGATTCGATAACATTTGAGCAGGTAAACAACTTAAACTGCAGACAGGCACGTTGACTGCCTGAAGATTATGTCATTTAGCCGCTGTGTGCACAAATGATGGACAAACAAGACAGCTATAGTAACTCAGCTCAACAGACAACTAAACTCTTATGCCTGAACTACTTATACTGCCTCTGCTTGAGTATTAACGAGGTTCTCAGTAAATGTCAACGTGTGAAGGAACCTTTTTATGTGTCCATCAATATGTTAAGATACGAGGGCAAATTAGAACGATAATGGGCCGTCCTGAAATGAAGGTGAATCTTACCTTTGAAATTCCTTCCGGTTTAGTTGTCATTTCTATTACCCATTACCCTGTATATAATTACTTCCCATTCTATTTAATAATTTACTGAATTGTGAGTACAAAATTATTCTATACCCCACAAATTTTAACAAGCTTCCAGTTTCAATAACTTCACAAGTTAAAAAGAGAATTTGCATGCAAGCTTCTGGAAACAGTTTAGAGCTCTTTTATACATTTAAATCACATAATGACGGCATTGGTTTCAAATGTCGCATAATGACAATCTATGTATTGCACATATATACGATACAAGTGTCACAAGTACAAATCATACCACGCGTGTAAACCGATTCGCTTTCAGACTCATTCTTCTCAAGGTTGTTCCCAGTAATTCACACGTTCTCATTATCATTATTCATCATCTCCATGGAGTTCAAAGCATCCAAATTTATTTTCAATTGGAGGTGCACATATAATAGGAATAGTGTCCAGTTGAGAACCTTGCTAATTAGAGGGCAGAATGCAGAACGTATGTGTACAGGATATGTTAAAAGTTTATTTTGCTAATAATATGTTGTTTGCCATTTAGATCAATGCAGAACAATTTGCGTGGTACTTGCATAAAATTCACTAGAACTGTGAAGTCACCAGAATTTAAGCTCATAATTAGAACGGATTGATACTAATCGTAATCTTTACATCTTCCAAGGAACGGTAACATGTACATACCTTCATATATAATATTATTTATTCGTAGCGTGGGGCTTTACATAAAGTATTTCCTATTCAAACTACTACTAATATGCATATGAGTTGTATTACCGAGCTATAGTTTCACACAGGAAGCAAGACAATAAATATATTGATTTATTTTTGTTGTTTAATAATTAATAATAATTAATTATCGTGTGAACATATCCCCCTTGGCTATGAAGAAACGAAATAAATATTTTCTATCACATGGAGGAAATTACTACATGACTAATTGCTAGCTGCAGTAATAAATAATAAAACTGGTTAAAATATTCTGGTTACAGCGTCTTCCTTCAAATTTTGCTAAAACTTACAAAGCACATCCCACTTTCGCGCAATCAGGGGGTTAAACCTACAAGATCAGTGTGACATCCTCGGATTACAAATACTGTAGTACCAACCATTCATCACTTGGGAAGCTAACCGGATCTAAAACGTCTGAGAATTTTGTTCTGACATTGTGTACGCACATAAGACACAGTCGATGGAAATTTATCTTGGCGAGATGGGTTTACCAAAATTTTCATTTAGAAATTTGTAAATAAAACGACAGCAGACAATAAGCATCTTTTGTATTTTTGTCAAGTGCAAGAAATAAGCACGTCTCATTTACTTTAAAATAAAGAAAATACATATTAGGTACTGTATTAACTTTAAAGTTTGGAAGAATTATTTTATGTAAACTTTAGCGTGTGAGAAACTATACTCTATTATTATTTAAATGCGTATCTTACAGTCAATTCTTATTGCTTAAGTGAGATGAATCTGCGGTTCTAACTGCTTGATAATGCTGAATCTTTTATATAAAAGATTCCTAATTTCATGTAATCACACTTCAACACTGCAGCGAATACTATACAGTCATTCACGTCAACCTAAGAATTACATTGAACCTTCAAAAAATTAATTTGACTTACCTCAACGGCATCTGACACACTCACAAGTATCACGCAAGTAAGACTAATGATAAACGTTATTAAATTCATATTTATTCCGATCTCTAATAATTTTTTTAAACTTATTCCCAACCCTCAGAAACTACTCAGTCCGACAACACACTGAAAAACTGCTGTTAAATAGATTCATAACTTCAAACAATATTCAATTTGGGGTAACTGAAAGCAGTGGCTGTTAGGTCGCTGTAAATATTGGCAAAAATTGAACTATACGTGTCATTTAGCCCTTCCAGGAATATAGAGGAAGCGACACCGAGATAATAATTAAGAGTAAACGGATTTAACAAAGGCTGACATTGATACCAAAAGTTTTAAATAATAGCACAAAAGCACAAAATATATGCTGATTATTAAAATGAACAAAGGAAGTTTTATACACACGCAGATCACAAGTGTTTAAAAGTTCTAAAATGTCAATTTCGATCTGTAAATATAGGAAATTCCAACTCTTGTGTGTGTGTATGGAGCAGTATATATTTTATATAGAATACCAGCGGAGTGAATTCCCACACGGCCGCAACCAAGCTTAGATTGTCTTTTACTGACATCAACAACAACAACAAAGGATGAATTAGACGTTTGCAATCCCTTGCTTAGTGTTATCCTTTCTGGTTGAGGGAAGCATGTGCGAAAAACTTGATAGTTAGATTGCATTCTGCATATAGGGCTTTTTAAGGTACAACTTGATGCCACAGATCGCTTTTAGCGTATTCTACATACGAATACTATGTACATAAATGTGTATAGTAAAATCACCATCTAAAACAATTTACAGCTTAAAGTTTCAATGCTTTTAAGCTTTCAGTTACATTAGAAGTTACATTTATACTCATTTTACCCGAATGTTTTAATAATATTCTATTACTTGTTTATGCCAATCACCTATAATAAGATGAATATATGTACCTACATACATTTACTAATCAAGTTACATAATAATGTACCAATCAATGTACGCACATTTCTACAAGACCCTATGGTCATAAAGATGCTGTTAAATGGGTGTGTATCAATGTATAATCTGTGGAAGTCCAAACCCAGAAATCCCCACATCTGTGAAACCCATCATACATACGTACTGTTGATTTTGTTCTGATTGTCAAGGGCTGCATGTATTAAACATTGTTGACGATTTAAACAAAATAGTATGTATGTAGCTATAACATAGCTAATCTAACAATGATCAAGAGAGGCTGCCACTGCTATTGCACAAACTCAGTATGGCTGTTAATGAAACATGGCTTAAACAATGTATTCATGCAGAGTTTAGCTGTCGGACAAACACATTGCATCTTTAGTTCAAGTAAACTACTATGTATATCAACGCCAGAGATCCTAAAATATGAATTTCTATCTCTCATACACATAAATTGATACTTTCAGAACCTACACAGAAGATATATTTTTGTTTAGCATACTGTATATTTAATAGCGTATTGTGTGTAAAGTCACATCTGTAACTGACCTTCGTGGAACTATATTTAAGTATGTATTAACTTTACGTGTGCTGAAAATGTAACAGTGGAACAAGTGAAACAGTAGTATGTCAACGGAATTTAATAAAACTATGTCCTTTAGTTTACAGCACGCGAGGGGCTAACCGACTGATTGATTACTTATGTCCGTTTAATCCTTAGATTGTTATTGCAATCCTGTTTTTTCCATTATTCAGCTTTTTCATTGCAGATTATTCTTAGAGATTATATTACCGTCGATGTTCATATACGAAGAAAGTAAGTATACTGTATGAAGTATGAAGAATGTATACTCATGATTTTATGTCAGGATTCGAGCATGTTTATGAATGTTTAGTGTATACATATATGCACGAACATTGCGTAATTTCGGTCAATTCCAATGCAAGTTAGTTTGTTATTATATGGCAAAATTTCGCCAGTCACCATCGACTCATTACAATCCTCGAGCGATATTTTGACTAGCTTCGCTTTCAGCATTTTCCGTAAAATTATGCAAAATGTACGGTAATAGTGCGTTAGTAATAATATCCTTATTGAAAATAACAGCTTTTTTGTAATTAAAGTAAAATTAGAAGACAATTTATTGTTATTGTTCCTTCGTCCTGATTTCTGCTCCAGCTTGTACTAATACATATATACGCGTATATGCATGCCTGTAGGTGCTTAGCTCGGAGGTAATCGTGAGATTAAGAACAACTTCAATGCACGTTGCTGTGATATACAAATACGTGTTTACATAATTGCAATCTGGTTTGGATCGCACATATATTGACCATCTGAATGAGAGTATTTCTCGCTGTTGTTATAACCCAAATCATGTTTAATCGTACCTTATCCGTAAGTAATTGGATGGATGTTTCTATTACGATTCCTATATACATGAACGAAATTTCACATATATTTGAGTATGAAAATAAAATAAGTATTGTGAAGCGAGCAAGATTGTTTTTACCCACAACCTGTGAGGCATGACGCAAGAGTCAACAGCAAATCAGTTTCAGGTTCCAGAAACATTATAGCTTTGAAATTGTGTGAAGAATACTTACCATGCGCATATAATTGCTTGTTTTGGCATCCTTGACCGATGCTTTTACATACATTGACGTATGATCTCTTCTCTGAAATGATGCTTAATTGACCAAGGAATTCCACATTAAACATACAACTGTAGCGGCATACAGCCCACTGGACAGTACCAACGTCACATCATAGGTATCCAGACTTTGCTTTTGAATGCGCGCAAATAGCATTCTAGCTTCATATGTTTGCAAAAATAATTATAAAACAAATACATAGTATTGTCTAATTTCCAAAAGAAAGTCCTATAGTGTAAATGTTTACAGTTCCGATTACAAATATCAATGGAACCTTCCATAATTACAATATTTCCGTTGAGTCACGGCTACAACATGCCAAAGCTTTTTAAAGATCAAGGTTCTCTCAAAAAACATTGTAGGAAAGTTGCAAAGTGCAAAATCAAACCCGAAAGCTTAGACTTTAACTGAATCATTATAGACAGTTAATCTTTGGAGGCAAACATTTGTATTAGGAAGACTCAGCTAATAAAAGATATGTATACTTAACATGGCACATATGTGATTCTCATGAATGAATGAATCGTGAAGCTAATGCAAATTTTAATAGTTTTTTAAGTCTTAAAGCAAGAATAGTTTTCAAGGTCTATGTCTACCTGGTAACTACTTTACGGTATATATTCCAATGTTTTATTCTTCAATCGTACTTTGGCGAGACGAAAGTAATGGTATAATCTAATTAAATTTTCATTGTTCCAGTTCCACATCTTTGTTACCTTAAAGAATTATTAAACAAAAGTGTGTATCATTGCGTGACTAAATTAAGTCATATTTGACCGATTCTAACATATATTATTCACCTCGTTTGTATATTTTGTATTGAAGAAATAGAGTCGAATTTTTTTTAAATAATCTAATTTTGTAAATAAAGCTTTAAATTAAACTTGCAAAAAAAGATTGATACTTCACATTATAAATGCTCGTAATATTCTCACCGAATCTGAAAGCAAAAGTAGTGTGGAAGGCATTCATCTTGCCAAACAGATGAATGTTATCGTTTAATGTATCTATAAAGCAGTTACACCAATACTCGTACCAACACAAATACACTAAAAACACCTGTGAATAATTTATGCCAAACCAAAAGATTACTTTCATACATGTCATGTACACTACAATACAAACGAAAAGATAAGAATACATTCTATTTCACGTGTACCACACAATGAATTTAAATATAAACGATCGTCTGAAAAGATTAAGAATAGGTAATTGTAAATATCTTGGAAGGTTCACTATTTTGCAATTCTTGGTCTTCATGCCTTCATCTTCACTCACCCAGCAGCATAGTATAATATAAGTAAACATATTGCACACTACCTTTTTAACAAATAAAAAGGAAGTACACTATTCACATGCTTTCATAAGTCTATATAATTATATGAATGTATACTGTTCCAACTATATGCAAATCATCTGGGATATTTTTGACGAATTTTCACATTTTCCCCATAAATCCCTCGTTTCATTGTTGCATTTGCACGAGTGCAATGGTTGGCTTTACTATATATTATAAGTCATATACACTACTACATGCAAAAACAGAGTGTGAGATCAAGGCGACATTTCGTGAAGCTTTTTAAGATTTGTACATACACCACGAAGACTGAAATTAGGACAAAATTGTAGCAATAACCCTGAGTACACGAAAAATTTAAGTGTTGTATCTAATTTCTACTATACAACACAACACGAAAATGAATTTATTTATGACGATGTAAGTGGCCTAGCCTTTATAATCTAAATATTCTTAATACTAGTTCCCAAGAAATAGGCTAAAACGTTTGATTTCAACAGATGCAGGTGCCTGGATTTACAAGCTTCGACATCAGTTTTTGTAGAATATAGTCAATAAACCGTTCATACTACAGATAGCCATATAACACAATCTAGCATTTATTAAGAATGATGTTTGACTTTATTTTAAAACGATTTTTTAAAAATATCTTAAGAAATTGATAGTATTTCGTTATTTGCTTGTACTTTGTATTAATCTACAAACAACGAACCATCCGCAGGTCCCAAATACCGAACTCCGACTAATGCTATATCTACTATTGTCCACAATCCAAGCCCGCCGAAGCTGAATAATTTCCCAATTCCTTCTTGCCACCTTCCAAGATAGAATCGATCCGCTCCAAAACCTCCAAGGGTGACGCTCAAAATTAATGTTGTTGACCAGCGGTATCCACTTCTCTTATTACATGGTAAATTTCTGGAGAAGTGTCTATTTCCCAGACATAAAACATCTTTGACTACTGTGCAATTAGCTCTGCAAACAAGAATATAAACATAACTCTTACGGATTTGTCATTTACACAACAAAGTATCTAATTGAATAGTTATGTATGCCTATTGACTTAGTAAACTTTATTAATACTTATAATATTTGTGAGTCTCCGCACTGGTACACTTCGCATCTCTGTCGCAGATCTGTTGCGAGAGTGGGACTTGATAACAATACTGGCAAATGATCTTTTTGGTAAATGATCTTATTCCCTATTTGAAAAATAAAAATATTGTTAGTATTATAATTACTGATATTTTATTATATCACCAATATATAGATGTGTTTTCTGGACTCACTAAACCTTCCGCATATTATATTCACCAATGTTATCGATGTAACTTTGTAAACATTAATTAAACGTTCTGCTTACTTTGCACATAAGGTATTCCGGCACTTTGCAATTCACAGTAACGGTCTTCCCGTACTCGCAGGTTTTAGCAGTGTCATGGAAATCGCATTTAATACATTCTCCCCCCGCTTGGGAACATTCATTTTTATTCTGGGCTTTATTGCATCCAGCACTTTTAATCTAAAAT
>JAQGAK010001204.1:0-37980 GCA_034696945.1 Lipothrix lubbocki
ATGTCATACATGGTTATATGCATACGAGCTCTCTTTATACGAGAATTTCTATATAAGAGGCAGATTTTGGTGATTTAGAGCGTTCTCTTATAGCGAGGTTCCAGTGTATAATTATTTCGAAAAGATGATATCTACTACAACAAGCTTAATGTGACTAATATTTCCAAATATTTATTATCGTACACTTATAGCCTAAACGTTGCTGTGCACCATTCGCAGGACATACTACGGACACCCGAAATCTTCATGAAAACAACACGCCAGCTACAAGTGCTGTTTTCCCTAGAGGATGAGCTATACTCCAGCATGATCACACCTCTGGGGAAGTGGATCTTCCTCTCTGTCGTAGTCTACAGTTCGTATGGATGTATTACGTTTGGGGGGTTAATTGCTGTAATGATGTTCCTAGTAGCGGCTGTCATAATGACAACTATCGTCAGTGGTTTCTCGGCTGCTGCCGACATCCCTGAACAGACAACTAGGATGATTCATAGTTGGAAGTCTAGACGACAAACATTAGTCGTTAAAAAGTTTCTTCGAAGTGTCAAGCCACTTCACATTAGAGTGGGGACGGCATACATGGTTGATAAAGGAATGGTCCTGACCATGTTTGAATCCGTGTTGAAATCAATTTCCGAATTACTTGTTGCAACATGAACGGGATGTCCCATCTTGCATTCAATTGATGGTGGTTATCTTATTTTGGTTAATTGTAGGGTATAAAAATACTCTGGTATATAAGAACTCTGGTATATAACTCATTATATTTAATGTTCTAACCATATCTCTGTTTAATTCTATATAACTAAACAAATAAGCAAAATCGGAAATAAGTCTAATAATATTGCCCGTAAATTACTTTTGCATGAAAAACTATTTAAGTTGCACGAGCAATGGTTTGCCTGCGTTTACCACGCAATGTTTGCTTAAAATAAATTTTGAGTTCATTCGATGTTCTGACAATTCCTTCGTTCAAATCCCTAAAGCAACTTTAGAAGAAAGCTTTCAGCAGAGTTCAAGTCACAGGAAACCGTAAGAATATGTACATAATACAAACAAAGAGCATATAAGAAGCTAAACTCGTATTATTTACAATTTCAAAAATGCCATAAAATGTATCCTGTTTTTTAATTTGGTATTGATAATGATTAACATTTATTCAGTAATTGCTTTGGATATGCCAAAAATAATTAATTATCTGTTGAACCTGCAAGTGCTGATAGTTACGACCAATAATACACCAGCTGTTGCATTTACTATCTTTGAATTGGAATCTTTGATCAATTTATACCGAAATTGTTATCTAATATTCGTTGACTACACTAATCACCTCAATTTATCGGGAATTGAAGTGCCTCACCAGCTTGATTCCGAGACATATCATTGGTTCCCGTCAGATACAATACCTTCTACTACGTCATCTAAGGTTTGGGCAGAGTACCATTTTGATCGTGAACATTCCACATTATTTGCAAATTTCAAATGCGTCACTAGAATTTTTGTCCTCAAGAAAAATCAGCAACTTCTTGAATACGACTTGATATACGGTTACTCTCTGCCATTCAATCGGATTCGACAGAAATTTACTATAGTGATCTGTCATAAGCAACAATTCTCTCGGAAATATTTGAACGATGGGCGGAGCGAGTATTTGGATAAACTCCCGCGTGAAGAATACCACCCCGGTGTTCAAGTTTTGACTTACTTGAACTCTATTCCGGATGAAACCTTGTATAAAATATTTGGTTGGCGGCACAATTTAAAAATATTTTACAGGAAATATTTGTACTGCGGTCACTGTTTCAAACAGTTTACAATTCGTGTAGATTACTGTGAAAACGTCTCGCTCGATCAATGTTTTTTACAATTGCGCACAATTTTTCTAAGAGATGTAACAACTGGCCCTTTTCGCTTTTTCGAAAAGGGAGGTACCGACGCATCATCTATACACTACCATCGATGTAAGGCGATGCCTTCACCATTTAAAAGAACTCATCCCGTGAATATTAACAATGCTCTAGCAATGTTCATGTGGCATGGCTTCAACGTCACGGCATACGAATCCCTGACAAAAAGCTTTATAATGTGGAAATATAGATCACCTAAATTCCTTCGTTACTCCGTTCTGCTCTTTCCCACGACAGATGTTCAGCAACACTACTTCATCACACCGGAAAACATAAAACAATATGGCAGTTTTTTTGAAATTTATTTCGCCCCATTTGAGCTTGATGTTTGGATTGGGATTTTAGCAACAATTTTCACATTTGCAAGCGTTGTAGCAGGTATAGCTTGGAAGTTAGAAAATTCCAATTTTTGGAGACCATTTTGGCAGCTTGTCTGGTCAACGGCTTCTGTGTTACTGGACCAATGTAGTGTTATTATTATAAAGAAAAATACTGTTAATAATGGACTAGAAAGTAATTCAGCAAAAATATACAGACGAATATTTGCGCTTTGGTTTTTGATTTGCGTTGTACTTGCTAACGCTTACAAAGGGATCATTAAAGCAAATTTTAGCGCTCCATTTCCATATTCCACAAATTACAGCCATCTGGATCAAATCAAGGATTTTAGAATTTACCGCTTTGTCTACGACCATGAATGGAGGGAAATGAAAAAATATCCACCCGGATGGCGATGTCGAGAAGACGGTTCAATAGATTGTCTGTACTATTATTGCTACTCTATGAAACCTGATTTTTTTTTCGAAAACAGCTGTAGTTTCATTGCGCGCATATATTACTATCACAGCGATAACCATCGAAAGTGGTTACAATTATCGAAAAATTTGCGCATTTCTGAAAAGCAAATTGAATTAGGTGAAATTAGCAAACGTCTTGTGGACAATGTGGGGATAATTCGTGAGCGGGGTTTGAATAAATTGATGGAGTTGTACTTAAAACGTCCTCGCCAGCTGGCTTTTGCTGTTGATGATCTAGAGTTTGATTATTTCTGGGCGAAATTTCAAACACTCATGTCAGAAAATCCCAAGTTGAAATTCGCACATAATTTCGGGGTAAAGGATAGACTGTTCCCTGCTGAAAACATGTATTTTACGATGTTTAAAACTCCGCCGGAGGAAGATGGCGGGCAGATCAAACGATTGAAATTGGCGTTTGCCTTGGGTTTGTATGAGTTGTGGTCGGAGTACGATAAGCTCAAATTTCCTCGAACCAGACGCGTTTTAGTAAAAGATGCTGAAGAATCACTAGAGAAAGAACCAGACTATTGGAAAAATTTTTGGAAAAGTCTATCGTTAGGATTTAACAATTCAGACATTCATTTAATTTTTTATCTGTATTTGATCTGCTTGACGTTTTCAACACTGGTGCTCTGCAGTGAAATGGTGACAACATTTGAATTACGAATTCGTAATGTTTTTTTACAAAAACGTGGGTATTTTGTCCTATGGATCAAACGTCTAAATCCTAAGAAGTTGTTTCATGTTCGAAATTACAGGAGATGGTGGAAATGAATATTGTTAAATAGCATAAAAATTAGAACTGTGATTTCTTGTATAATTACTGGAAAGGCCGGAGAATATTGTAGATAGTGTTGTGCGTATGAAAGGAATTGAGTTCAATGTTACCGGAACCCACAATCTTCTTGAAGAGTGGTCGTATAGGCGTAGAGTAATCCAGGAAATGAAGCCAGCAAGTTGTAGATTTAAGAACGGGGAGAATACGTGATTTTATATGACAATTTAAAATTAGAGACGGGGGAAATCGGCGTTAAAAAACATTTTAAATTGAAATTTGCAATTCTGGCCATAGCACTATTCTTATGAAATCCCTCATCGCAGAAGCTACTAACTGCAAAATTTTGTAAACTTCTCGTTGAGGCATTCTGTATTGTAATGTTAGTAGACAAGACCCTTTTTCAACCCGGACTTTCATCTTTCCAATGGCAGTTTCCTTTCGGGGTGTACTCTTGGGTGTCTGCAATAGACCTAAGCCTCTCGCAGCGTCCATCATACTACATTGCCACTCGTAGTTGTTAAAGAGCCTGCAGATGTAATACAATGTACACTGAACTCTCGCTATAAGAGAACGCTATAAATCACCAAAATCAGTCTCTTATATAGGAATTCTCCTATACATAGAGAGAGCTATTATGCAAAATGTGTAATATGCGCGACCATAGGATCTCTTACAGAGAGAATTCATTCTCTTATATAGAGTTCTCTTATAGCGAGAGTTTGGTGTACATGATCGGGATATCCCATCTTTGTATTGAATTGATGGTAGATATTATATTTTGGCTAACTATCGAGGAAAAGATTACTGGTACATATATAAGTCAATAAGGTAAGTAATTACTATTGACAGTTTGGAAATACTAAGGAATCTTTAATAACAAGAGACGTCTGAAGTTTCAAAAATGAACATGAAATAAACTGGAACGCGGAAATGATTTAAAAAGAAAACAACAACCTTCGCCGAAAATTTAAAGAATCAATGATCACTATTGAAGGGAAACAAAGTCCGGAAACATGAATGTCTAAGCCGGCAAAAGGATTCATTCATTATGGAAACCAGCTGTCCCTAAACTAAACCTAATTTTAAACAATTTAATTTTATTTATATAAAGTGTGTTCTAAATTTTCAATTGTATGAATTGGAGTTTGAATTCGATCTTTTGAAATTATTAGTGGCGGAAACAAGTTGTTTCTGAAACGTTCGCAATTATCAGTAAAAATTATATACTACGTAACCGTTGATAATTAATGTATTAATATTATATGTAATGTTTAACATTTTATTTAAATCTGTATATTAAAAATTAAAACAAAGAAACCTTCAAAATGAGTCAAATATTGTTCTTCCATTACGCTTGCATGCAAAACTATTCAAGTTGCACGAGAAATTGTTTGCCTGCGTTCACCACGCAACGTTTGCCTAAAACAAATTTTGAGTTCATTCGATGTTTGTACAATCCTTTTAGTAGAATCCCAAGGGAAATGTGGCAGAAATCTTTTAATTGACATTGTATCTCCAGAGTTCAAGCAACCGGAAAAGGTAAGAATAATGCAACAAGAACATATAAGATTTGTTAAATTAGTTTTATTTAGTGTTTCCAAAATGCCGCAAAATTATTTCTGCTCTGTATTTTATTATTAATATGTTTAAAACATATCCACAGAATGATATAAATATGCCAAAAATAAACTTTTTGATATACCTGCGAGTGCTTATTTCTATAACGACCAATATGACACCAGCGGTTGGATTTACTATCCTCGAATTGGAATGTTTGACCAAATTTTACAAAAATTGTTACATAATATTCGTTGACTACACTGAGCAGCTCAATTTGTCAGGAATTGAAGTGCCTCACCAGCTTGATTCCGAGACATATCATTGGTTCCCGTCAGATACAATACCATCTCCGTCATCGCACGTTTGGATTGATTACCACTTTGACCGCGACCATTCCATTGTATTTGCAAAGTTCAAATGCGTCACTAGAATTTTTGTCCTCAAGGAAAATCAGCAACTTTTTGAATATGAAATGACTTACGGAAATTCGCTGCCATTCAATCGGATTCGACAGAGATTTACTATAGTGATTTGTCATAAGCAACAATTCTCTCGGAATTATTTGATCGATGGGCGGAGCGAATATTTGGATAAACTCCCGCGTGAGGAACTTTATCCCGCTGTTCAAGTTTTGACCTACTTGAATTCTATTCCAGATGAAGATTTGCATAAAATATATGGTTGGCGGCCAAATTTGAAAATATTTTACAGGAAATATTTGTACTGCGGTCTCTGCTTCAAACCGTTTACAATTCGTTTAGATTATTGTGAAAACGTCTCGCTTAATCAATGTTATTCACAATTGCGCACAATTTTTCTAAAAGGTGTAACAACTGGCCCGTTTCGCTTTTTCGACATGGGAGATAGCGACGCATCATCTATACACTACAGTCGATGTACGGAGCTGCCTTCACCATTTAAAAGAACTCACCCTGTGAATGTGAACAACGCTCTAGTAATGTTCATGTGGTATGGCTTCAACGTCACGGCATATGAATCTCTGGCAATTAGCTTTGCAATGTGGAAATCTAGATCCCGTCAAGGTATTCGCCACGCCGCCGTCCTGTTTCACACGAACGATGTTCAGCAACATTATTTCATCACACCGGAAAATATCAAACAATATGGCAGTTTCTTTGAAATTTATTTCGCGCCATTTAAACCCGATGTTTGGATTGGGATTTTAGTAACAATTTTTACTTTTGCAAGCGTTGTAGCAGGTATTGCTTGGAAATTAGAAAATTCAAATTTTCGGAGAACATTTTGGCAGCTTTTCTGGTCAACGGCATCTGTGCTACTGGACCAATGTAACATTATTGAAATAAACAAAAACAGTGATAATTATGGAGAAGAAAATAATTCAGCAAAAATATACAGACGAATATTTGCGCTTTGGTTCTTGATTTGCGTTGTACTTGCTAACGCTTATAAAGGGATCATTAAAGCAAATTTTAGCGCGAAATTCCCATATTCCACCAATTACAGCCATCTGGATCAAATCAAGGACTTTAGAATTTACCGCTTTGTGTACGATCATGAATGGAGAGAAATGAAAAAATATCCAACCGGGCGACGATGTCGAAAGGATGGTTCTATTGATTGTCTTTATTCATATTGTTACTCTATCAAACCGGATAAACTTTTCGAGAACAGCTGCAGTTTCATTGCGCGAATATATTTCTATCACAGCGAAAATTACCGGGAGTGGCTACAGATTTCGAGATATTTGCGCATTTCTGAGAAGCAAATAGAATTAGGTAAAATTAGCAAACGGCTTGTGGACAACGTGCGAATTATGCGGGAGCGAGATTTGAATAAATTGATGGAATTGTACTTGGAACGTCCTCACCAGCTTGCTTTTGTTGTTGATGATTTAGAGTTTGATTATTTCTGGGCGAAATTTCGAAAACTCATGTCAGAAAATCCCAAGTTGAAATTCGCGCATAATTTCGATGTAATTGATAGAATGTTCCCTGCTGAAAACATGTATTTCACGATGTTTAACACTCCGCCAGTGGAAGATGGCGGGCAGATCAGCCGATTAGAATGGGCCTTTGGCTCGGGTTTGTATGAGTTGTGGTCGGAGTACGATAAGCTCAAATTTCCTCGAACAAGACGCGTTGTAAAAGGAGAAGTTGCAGAAGAATTAACGGACTATTGGAAAATGTTTTGGAAAAGTCTATCGATAGGATTTAACAATTCAGACATCCATTTGATTTTTATCCTGTGTTTTATCTGCCTGGCGTTTTCAACATTGGTGCTTGGCCTTGACATTGTATTGAACAAATTTAAATTACGATTTCGTAATTCTCGGCTAAAACAGAAGTGGAATAAATTTCTAAATCCTAACAACGTATTTTATGTCGGAGAGTCTCGCCCCAGAGTTCGAGCTGTGAACAGGTAGGTTGAATCTCTCCTGTTGACCGCTCTTGCTCTGAGAAAATACACGAGAACACCCAACAATACCTTGTTCTCATTATCTGTTCGACCTTTTTTGCGCGGGCAACGGAGACTGCTGGGCGTCCTGTCCTGCTACCAGGGTATATATCCCAAAGCCACCGGGAGCCAGTGATATGCTTCCTGTTTTCCACTAAAGGGGCCCTTAAGGGACCTAAGAGGGGCTGGCGTACCTGTTAGTTAATACATAGTGGGTAGTGTGACATAGTGACAGGGGCAAACGTCCTGCGGTTGAAGTGTAGCTCGCGTCCACTGCATATTTTATGTATTGGTTGGACAGGTTGAATAACCCCTTTTCAGTCCTAATATTATCTTTTCCATCTGCCTTTCCCTCTAGCTTACAGGTTCTTTTGTTTGCTCCACCATTAGTATAAATTCCTCATAGCTTTTAAATAGGTTAAGGTTATCCGCGGGACTAAACTGAGCCGCATATAGACTTGGCTAGGTGGATGATTCGTTCTAGTACGGGGTCATATGCGACTTGGTTGGTGCCAGCGGGACTAGGGTAATCATCGGATAAGCAAATTTGGACTATCTAAATATTAAACTATCTACCTTTTGCAATCCGTAAAGTAAAACATTTTCTCAATTTGCAAAACTGAGAGCCGCTGGTCTATAATAGGCATAACCTCCGTAGCACCCAGGTACTCGGGCAGCGAGAAAAAATATAAAAAAATACAATATTGTTTGTTGCATAATATTTAACTCGTTGACAGTATCGACAATAATAGCTATTAATAATTATGGAAACACAGTTCGACTTTTTTCAAATACACAAGCGTAAATTAGAATTCATAATGCTGGCTTCGGAATGCTCTGCTAGCTAATCAAGGATTTGTGAGTGTGGGGAACGCCATTTGAAAGATACAAAATACGCAAAATGAGATTATAGTAATGTGCTTTGTTTACGCTCTTCAGAATCAAAGCAAAAAGAAACAAATGCACAGTCAAATATATTGAATCCAACAATTATGAATATATTCGCCGCTAGTTAGTATAATATACACTTAAATCTACTATTATAGTATTTCGCTTATCACTAGAAACTACAATCATAATACATCATAATACAATCATACAATACCATCGTCACACAGTTACTATACTATCTCATAATAATAATAATCCTACAATACAATCTTACAACAATAAAAAACTTACTAAATGTGATGCATGATCCACTAAAGCATGCACAGCCATGTCCCGAAAACTAAACCCTAGATATATAAACAGAATCGCAAAACAAATATTCTCCCCACTCGCACAGCGAAAAAAGATGTTCCTATGTTTTCTAATGTTCGACCGTATAAAACCCCAATAATGGCTTCTGCTCCAACGCTAATGATTATACCATACAAGCAATAGAAGTA
This sequence comes from Lipothrix lubbocki, assembly GCA_034696945.1. Lineage (NCBI taxonomy): Eukaryota > Metazoa > Arthropoda > Collembola > Symphypleona > Sminthuridae > Lipothrix > Lipothrix lubbocki. The sequence continues at coordinate 8,870 of JAQGAK010001204.1, forward strand.
CAAAGTAAGCCGATATATGACCAGCATCGCGCAAAATTAATTATTAAATTAAATTTAATATTATTACAAAATCGCATGGCTATGAAAGAAATAGTTGGGCGTATAAGCAACAAAATCTATGGTAAATTTGATCAATGTGACTTGAAAGGTAAATGAACGAGCTCTTGCTGAACTTTAGGGTGAACAACTCTTACCTGATTTTTCAGCGATGATTTTGTGCTGACGCAAATTTGAGTATTATCTTCTTAGTCTAATTGTTTGAGTAAAAACATTTATGCGTTTATAATGGGGTTATTCCTGTGGTGGTTTTGATTCATATGGCTTCTTAACGAAGCGGAGTCCCAAAACGTTTGAGAGCAGTATGCACATATCATATTTGGTGAGCATCCCTCATTTAAATGTCGTGTTAAAAATCCGATTCGAAAATGAGAACGACACGTTGGACATCTTATCCTTTGCACTTCAAAATCTTCAAGTCGCTTAGGGGGCCTAGATGCACGGACGTCCATATAATACCTGACAATTGGATAATGATTTACACAGGAATATTGTTTATCATGCAAGTTATATAGATTTAAAAGCAAATTAAATTCAGTTTGGCTTACTTCATGCTGTACTCGTCAACTAACGTCTGCTTTTGTGAGTAATAATTATAATCAGATTAAAATGTTAATTTAAGATTAAATTTTAAATAAATTATACTTTTTGTGAAATTTAATTTATGTTAATAATGTTTGTTTAATTTTTTTTATTTTTTGGTAATTTTATTAATTTTAATACAAATTAATATTCTGTTGTCAATTTTGATAATTATTAGTGAATTTAGTTAGTTTTAATAAAATTTAATAATGTTAATTAAATTTATGAATGCATTGTATGTTTTATTTAAACGATATTTTATTAGTTGCATGTACATGCAAAAGGTTTAATTTTGAGGTCATCCGACAGTCTGGGCATTTGTCGGCTCAGTTTGCCCGACATGTGTCGGGTTACTTTGTGTCTATCTTGCTTGATGTGGACGAGCTAGAGGCATTGTATATGCTAGAAAGGCGAAAATATTTCTAAGTCTTTTTTCTCTGTGGCAGTGGGAGAATTCTTCGTATTTCAGCCTACTATTTATGAATATAGCGTTCAGTATCATCATCATATCACCAAACCAAGATCTGCCTAACTGCCTTACGGACGGCCTCAACGCCTCAAGACGTCAAGACTTTCACGAAGAAATTAAGGGGTTTCTGTGATTTCTGTCTGGTATTCATTCAGGTTCCGATTTCCGTTCCGATCCCGCTCCGATTTCCCGTCCCGGCCCGACTCCTGTCCTCGTTCTCCAGCTCCAGGCCATCCGCCTCCGCCCATTTCCTCAACACTTGTAACTTGTAATTGTAATATAATATAGTTGATAAAAAATTTGTTCATATCCAATCAATCAATCCCCCCATTCCAATTCCAATTCCAAATCTCTCCAATATTAATATTGAATATCCTGTCTTGACCTGAGAGGGATCTTGTCCCAAACAAAAGTCGAGATGTGGTGATGGTGATTGTGAGAATGAGAAGACCATAAAACTTCAATATAATTGCGTGGATACATGAATTTAATAAGAGTGAAAATACCATATTTTCCACAAAATGGGAAGGCCACAGCCACAGACCACGGTCACCACGTCACAACACAACATTCTATGATAATATTGTTCAGGGTAAATTAACCAAAATGGAAGGGAAACATACTAAAAATGACGACAAAGACAGGAGTGGGCAGTTGGCCCTGGAATCTGCGACATCTTCGGTAATCTATACAGTGAATAACTGCTTATTTTCTGTAGACGTAGATGAAAAATCCTTCATCATGCTTTCATTATTATTTTTGACTTCTAACTAATTGCAAAGGTTAATGATATACAATTTGAAAGAAGGAGGGTTTACAAGAAGAAAGTGCGGAAGTTGGTGAAGTGCATGGTCTAACCATGAACGAAGTTCCTAGACTCTACCCCGATGTAAGAACAATGAACAGAGCACACTTGCCTATGCTTATAGATGATATTTTTTGTCATGCTTAAAATAAAACCGCAGGACTTTTGACAGTGGGAATCCACTCGAAGATCATCAAGCGGAGCACATGTGATCGATCATATCAAGCGAGATACTTGGAAAAACAAAATAGAATTCGTTTTGGTACTTCTGTCCGTGGCAGTTGGTCTGGGCAACGTTTGGAGATTTCCATTTACTGCCTATGAGAACGGCGGCGGTTAGATTTCTACTCCATCCCTACTCAATAAATTTTGAGCTTTGTTTTCTGCTACTTTTTTATGCACAAGTGAATTTAATTCATTTGTACATGGAGCCAAATTTCTCCCGCTGCGCTGGAGAATTTCCGACGACATTTTAGAATACACTTATATAGATCAACATATTATGATTCTCACTGACACTGACACTGACCACGTCTTTGTAATCTAATAACTGCTGATCGACTGTTTAGGTGCATTCCTCATCCCCTACTTGATCATTGTTACCATCGTCTCACGACCTCTGTACTTTTTCGAACTAGCCTTGGGACAATTCTGTTCTCGCGGACCGATAGGAATGTGGGATGCCGTGCCTCTCTTCAGAGGTTTTTTAATTTATACTAAATATCTCTTCCAATACTTCATCCTCCCCCCTCTGACCCCTCTGACCCCTCTGACCCCTCTGACCCCTCTCACTGGTCTCAAATATAAAAAATAGTCTTTTGCAATTTACAGGCGTGGGGTGGGCAATCTTTGCCGTGGCAATAATTACGGTGGTCTACTACGTGTCGATTTTGGCAACATGTGCCTGCTACATAGTTTATGGATTCGCATCCACGCTCCCCTGGGGTATCTGCTACAATGCTTCGTACTACCGGAGCTTCAGCCCGAATAGTTTTATTTTCGTCAATAATTCCTCAAATTTCAGCTGCGTCCACAATAAAAACACTGGCACAACATACGGACAATTCGTTGGCCCCAGTAGCACTATAAATATTTCCACATCCGAACTGTTTTACCAGTAAGGATCTCATAATCTCCATATCATAATCATTATCATTACTATTTCCTAATCAATTCACGCCCTTTTGTTTGAGAATATTATTAGTGTGTGTATAGGTATCCAATACATTATTAGTTGTAGTAACTGCGGTAAATGGTTGTGCCTTGTGCTTAACCAGTTGAATTTGATTGGACAGATATTTTTGTCAGGTATGTGGTGAAGCACGCGGTGGACGGTATCGATGATGGAATCGGTGCTCCATTTTGGGAAATGTCCCTGGCACTGTTTTTGATGTGGGTGTTAATATTTTTGAATATGATGCTCGGGACGAAGAGTAGTGGGAAAGCGGCGTATTTCACGGCGGTCTTTCCTTACGTAATCCTTATAATTCTATTCGGTCGAGCGGCTTCTCTGGAAGGGGCGACGGACGGAATGTTGCTCTTTTTGACTCCGAAATGGGAAAAACTTCTATCTGTAGAAGTAGGTGATTTTTTGACATTATAATACTAAAATAATATTTCTATAACTTGTTTTCTATACGTAATTAAAATCGGTAAAAGTATAAGTATATATTTATTCATAATTACAGGTGTGGTACAAAGCAATGAGCCAATCCTTTTTTTCGCTAGGAATCGGCTATGGCATTGGGGTCATTTGCGGCTCCTTCAACCCTTTGCACGGAGCGACTTATAAGTAAGCTATGGTATTAAAAATAATCCTATTTTCCGCTTTTTTGTTATTAATTTTCATAACTAGCTTAAAGCCCGTGCTCCTTACGGGAAACAATCTGATCGGTCGTTGTGTCCGTGTGTCACGTGGAACAGACTTAAACTGTTTTTGTTGGACAAGGATTTTAGTGTGAATATATAGGAAGAACTGGAAGAAGATATTCTTACGTTTATATAGCTGACGTGATATGGGGAAATATTTTGTGTATTTTGTAAACAGTGATGCATTAATCATCGGAATAGCAGACACTCTGACCAGTATTTTAGCGGGTTTGACGGTCTTCTCGATTTTGGGAGTTCTGGCAAAAAATACGAAAGTATCAATAGAGGAAGTGGCACACGCTGGTCCAGGCCTGGCATTCATTTCCTATCCAGCCTTAATGCTGGATTTTGGGAACAACGGCGTCCCTCAACTCTTCTCCTTCCTCTTCTTCACCATGTTGGTGACGCTGGGGGTGGGGAGTGCCGGAGCGTACATTCAAGTCGTTTCTGCCACCATCCTGGACAAAATCCCTTTTTTGACCCGAAAGCTCTGGTACAAGATTGCTACCGTTGGGGTTCTCTGCTTCCTATTTTTTCTTATTGGATTGATTTTCTGCACTCCCGTATGACTAACTTTGATGATTAACTTCTTGGTCAAACATTTCAGCTATATGTAATGGACACGATGATAATAATTAAAATGTGTCATTTTTTTTGTTTAGGGAGGGGGCTGGATTTTGGACATCTTTGATAACTACGGCGCAGGATTTATCGTCTTCGTCCTGGTGTTCCTGGAAGTCACCGGGATTGCTTATTTCTACGGCATGAAGAATTTCGAGCGCGACATGTATTTTATGTTCCGGGACTACAATTGTACATTCAATTGCCAATTATTCAGGTACTGGGGTTACGGCGTCCCCGTCTTTTTCTTCGCAATTCTCGGCTACGTCTTTGCGCAAACTCAGGACTTGTCAAGGAAGGTCTTTCGACGGGAATTTTTACCACCTCTGTGGGCAAAAGGTAACCAACCACACCACTACTACGTCACCTAATTTTTTTTATCCTTTCTATTTTAATAATACCACACATGTACGGTCAAATCTTTACTAATGCATCCTTTTTTAATTAGTTTTTGCTTGGGGAATGTTCACTACAATCGTCCTTATCCCTTTTATTTTCGCCATCGCTACTTATTTCACTCGCAAAACTAGAAGCCCTTATAAGGTATTCCATTTTCTCCTTTTTTAGATCATCCCATTGTGTGGCAAATGTTTATGATGATGCTGTGGTTGTCGCTTGTCAATTTGTCGTCGGGAGCATATCTTGACAAATAAATTAATAAAAGGAATATAACAACTGTCCAGAAATGGATGGCCTGCATCACGCCTAGCAGCCATTGGGGTCCGAAAGTGCCGGAGGATAAACTGGAGTGGGTAAATTTCAAGAGAGGCCATGACGGAAGCACTAAACTTTGGAAATGCATGATGAAGAAAGTGTTTCGAAGAAAAAGGGATGACAAAGGAGTGACTGGAGTGAGTGTGGATGGCGGGTCTGAAGAGCTTAAAGAAGAAGCATCAGAGAGTGGAATTGACGGAGGGACAAGTGACATGATTGCATTCACCAGTGCTGATGCCCTTCCAACCTCAGCAACGAGTGACGCAGGAGCCCCCGAATCCACTCAATCTCTTTCATAGTCAATATAAAAACAACAAATATACATCCCTTTCTTGGCAGATGTTTGTTTATACATATACAAGATCCGACCGGCGTCACTCTCACTCTCACTGTCTCACTCCGATAGGAAGCAGACAAAATATCTATCAAAATTTTTTTTCAATCAAGAAGCAAAATATTTTTTGAATACCATTTTCGATTTCAATATGTCGGGATTATTTTATTTTTTAGTAACCAATAAAAAATAATGATTATTATTGATTTCTTCACAAGATTTTAATAACGCCCTGCCTGACTGACAATGAATGCTCATATAGTATAAGAACATTGTTTACTCTAGATTTACCACCTTACAAAACCCTCTTTTATTACTTCTTGTCCAATATTTAACTCTCCGAAGACTGATTTCTTTTGAGTTGTGATGCACCTGCTGAGTTACTGGGGCAAATTGGGTTATCATGTCTTTCGATTTCCGATATATAGAACATTTGATTTTCGGTTCATCAGTGGGATGGGAAGATGATCGTTTTGCGAGGAAACAGTCCTTTTCTTTGCACTCTGTCGGACATTCTGTCATTGGCCCTTTTGAGAGGTGAGAGGACTAGAGGACTGGCTGACAATGAGAGGAGATGAGAATGAGAGGCAGGAGAGAATATCAAAGGAGAGAAGATCAAGTTGATTTGGTGGGAGAGAGAAGCGGAGAAAAGAATGAAAAGGAGTGAGCTTACATACATAAAAAGAGATGGAAGGAAATGAACTTGAAGGAACTACTAACTACTTATAGGACCGGAGCCGGAGAAAAGGATTTGACTATGTATGTACATACTTGGTAACCTATACAAGTATAAGCTTTATTTCATTTGCCGTTTATTTATACGAACGTACATACCAATGACGTCACCGACACACATATAAACAAACTATGCTTATACTATAGTACATACTAATATTAACGAGGAGGAGGAGAGGAGATGAGGCTTATGCTGAAGGTCGCAGTCTCATGGACGGGATACCGGACCACGGGTATTTTATTTTAACGGGGCTCTGCAAATTCTTCACATGATCATCATCTTCATCTTCATCTTCATCACTGTTCTATGTATATATAGCAGTAGCAGTAGCAGGTAAACATGTATTATGAGTAGTTAGGAGTTTAGGAGTAATTTGATGAGAACAAAGTACAACATAGTAATTTACTCTTACTATTCTACAGTGCGAGCGAGGAGCGGGAAATTTCAAAGAATTTTGAAGCAGTCAGACTGACGATGAGAATGAGAAACTGAGAATCCGACAGACAGACAGAGGTTTATTTATACTTTTTACTCCTCAGCCTATGTAGTATGTGCCATGTACATATAGACGTTCTTCTCTTCTCTGCCTCTGCCCGATCGTCTGTCGTCTCACACAACATTGGCTCAACTATATGTGTATACATACGTATAAGTTTAATCAACTAAAAACAAAGTATACTGATCATTTCAATACCTTCAATAATATTATTACAACCGCCTTCGTGGTTGTTATTATTTTATTGTGAGTGTACGGAAATATAAACAGTGTCTGCACACGAGCAACAGCAACAATGACAACAATTATTATTGTTTATTAATATAGATAATCAGTGGACTGAAGGTATAGAAACTTTTTAAAATTGAAATATAGAAAAAAACTAATTAATAAAGACTAATTATTGTAAAGCGCGCTGCGCTGCGGTGAAACTATTACATTATAATATATAGTTAATTTTTCAGATGGGCACGGAGGAACCGTAATAAATACTTGAACTTGAAATTATGAAATTTGATTGATTGTGTGATTGATTGTCCTAGAGCGAAGTGATTGAAGAGGCGACGAGGTCGGGGTCGGGATGAGCCATGGCAATGGGAGGAAGCAGCAGCAGCGGTGGCAGTAACTCTGACTGGTGGCAGTCCTGGTGCGAAGAGACAGCTGCATCCGTGGCTGCTAAAGTCATCACCAAGTTCTCCCTTACCAGTAAGGGTCAGGCCAGTAATGGAGAAGACTCGGAATCTCGGAGCACGTCCTCCAGTGATCACGACAAAATATCCATTGACCTCGTTCATCGCTTTATCCAAGTTTTTACTCACTGCCTGGAAACGGAAATCTTACAATCCAGCCAACTGAATCAGAATAATAAACGGTTTCTCAACGGGCACTCCTCCGCACTCAACAGAAATGAGGATGTGAAAGAGATCGTGACGCTAAATTCCAGAGCAAATGGATTTCCCAGTGACCCCAATAGCGAATCCAGCCCAGCACAATCTCACACAACCCTTGGCATTGATGAGAATGCCATTCAGGTTCTCGAACAGTCAGAGATACCCGATCATCAAGAATCTAATAATTCTCAATGCCCACAACAGCATGCGAGGAAACCTTTTTACAGAAGGTAGTCTTTTCCCGCTTCCCATTCTTTTTCTACTCGCATTTTAGGGAGTTTGAGTGAAATACCATTTGGAGGGATAATAATTTGTAACTTTTTCCTTTTTAACTAGACTGTCGTTTAAGGGCTTTAAAAAAGGTCGGTTTTTCCACAAACAACTTTCGGACGAGGTGCAACTCAGTGGGGGGCAGAGCGGAGAATCTCTGCAATCTACCTCAACGAACAAGAAAGACAAACATAAATGTGGCAAACTAGCCAAAATTGTGGTTGAGTGTCAAAAGGAGGGTATTGTACATTATTTAAGCGCAGAAAATTTGGATGGAAGTCAAAAGTGGGAGAAATGTCGACTCGCTCTTGTAAAAACAGTAGGAGGATTCATGTTGGAGTTTTACTCTCCCCCAAAGGTAAATTCTTTTTTCCATGGTAAAAAAGAATACTCTTAACTCTTACAATGTATTAGTCTCTGTAATCGTGCAATTTATTATAATTTAACACAAAGCATTTAGTTTATACGTTGAGCAAATTATTGGTTCTGCGACTCGACTTTTCTTTGTATTATCAAACACAATATGTAATAATTTTTATTACGCTTATGTTTTAGGTTTCCAAACCCAAATCTGGAGTTTTTTGCTTCTTAATAACGGAGGCCAGGGAAACAACCGCTCTGGAAATGCCCGACAGGGAAAATACATTTGTTCTAAAGGCAGATAATAATATGGAATACGTGATTGAAGCTCAGGACAGTGGCGACATGAAGACCTGGCTATCCACGATTCGATACTCAATGCGGGCACCTATCGATGGCTCCGGTGAATTTTCTCAGCAAAATCATAGTAACTCCACAGATGATGATAATCTAGGCAACAGCTTGGAGCGAAACTCACTGGCGAATGCCCCGCAACTCCCACCTCGTCTTCTTAATTCTAGATTATCAGATGGCCCAGTCGCTCAAACCATTGGCACAGCGGGTAAATAATTTAACTGTCATTATCAACTTCCGCTGACCAAGATAATTTGGGATATTTTACTAAATTAGAACGTAATACGTAGTATTTTTTTAAATTTACTTTTGATGATGATGATAAAATTTATTGCTACGTAATATACAAGAAACTTCAATTTATTAATCAATCCATTCTGTGACTATTCTCTACAAGGGGATGCAAATGGTGGGTCTAATAGTATTGGCGCTGTGGCCCTTGTCGCGGCGCTCTCCGCTCCTCCTATGCCATCATCATCGGTCTCACGGGAAGTTGACAATTTACACCGTGATGTATACTCGATTCTCCAAGAGTATCCATGGTTTCATGGGACATTATCTAGATCTGAGGCTGCTCGACTTGTTCTTCAGGAGGAGCTCGAAGGTCATGGAAACTTCCTGGTTCGTCAAAGTGAAACTAGACTGGGAGAGTTTGTGCTAACTTTTAATTTTCAAGGCAAAGCTAAAGTAAGTCCTCAGTTCTCACTCAGATCACATGTATAGTTTCATTGTGTTTTTAGAAGTAAATTTAATTTTCAATGAATTTAATTTTAGTCGTTGACGCCAGGTCAGACATTATTTCGTGTATGTGTGTCTGATTCTAAGATCATTTTGTTGGTTTTAGCACCTGAGAATGACGTTAAGCCCGGAGGGTCAGTGCAGAGTACAACATTTGTGGTTCCAATCAGTATTCGATATGTTGGAGCATTTTCGACTGCAACCTATTCCTTTGGAATCTGGAGGCACTTCGGATGTTACACTTACTGAATTCGTTGTTGCGCTCCCATCGTTACGCGGCCTAAATCTACTGCAAAATAATGAGCGGTCCCGGACAGTGGTTAATCAGGACATGCACATAGTAAGTTCGTAAAACCATGTACGGTCGTGAAGAGGATAATACGTGATCGGGCATTAAATGGGTTTTGTTTACCATTACTGACCTGTTTTTCTGTTCTTCTCTGTGCATAGGTAGTAACTCACAGCGGTTCTGTACGCACAAGGACCGAGTCTATGGAGAGAATTCAACGTGAGCAATTGGCGGCGATTGGTTCAAGTCGTGCCATCGAGAATACTTACAGTTTTGTGTGAAAAAATCTGATATTTATTTTATTTACTCTCTATATGTCGTCAATATAGTTTATTTAGTTCAGCAAATAAAATATATATGAATAGTATGCAATTTTTAGTAGACTAATGGCAAATTATGGAGAAAAAGTTTCGCAAAATATATAAATGCAACTTGTTCAAAGTTCTTGAAGTGAGTGCCGCCAGTATCCATCCATACAGTATATAGGGTGATTTAAAAGACGGATTCTGCAGAGCGGGAGAGATGGATAGGATGAGATGGGGAACGTGCCAAACGCTTCTTTGGTAACTTTTCTAGAGTCTTTAGCAGGCGACTAAAATCTAATCGATCTTCTGGTTTCGACGACCAGCACATCAGCAGGATTTCCTGAACAATAAATATAATTGTGACAAGGAAGTCTATTTGCTTCATTTAACATATATATACTATATATTATTAATTATATAATATTATTATAGTATATTATATTATATAGCATACACCAGTGTTTAATAAATTACCTTGACATCACGTGAGAAGAGGGTGGGTAACGGTTGTCGGATCCCAGATCCTACTTGCCAAATGATTGCTTCGGGTGGAAGGCCCTTATACGGCCATTCACCACATAGTAGTTCATACCAAACTGTTCCAAAAGCATAGATGTCGGATGCTTTTGAAAACGGTAGTTCGTTATCATTCTTCTGCGTCACCCGTAGATTTTTCATGATTTCTGGTGCTAAGTACGGTAGCCAACCCGGTGGAATACTCAGGTAATCCCCTTGTCTAAAAAACATTTGAACTCAACATTATTAAAAACCCATTCACCCCTCTAAGTCTATGCGGAGAGAAAAATGGTTTTCCATTACCTGCTCGACTGGCACAATTTCGTGACACTAAAGAGTCCGAAATCTGTAATGACTACTTTTCCACTCTCAAGGAATATATTACGACTTTTTAAATCTTTATGGATGATTCCCCTCGCGTGTAAATAACCCATTCCCTAGAGAGATATGAAAAATTATTATGTTCAATTGGAATATTCATTAAAAATGTCAAAATAACACTTGATTGGAAGATAAGGCTGAAAATGTAGTACCTGGGAGATTTGTTGTGCGACTAACACAGTTTTGTTCATATTAAACTTATCTCTGCGTAAATGGAGATGAGTGTACAATGAATTGCCTTTGCACATGGATGTCACAATTGCCAACCGCGGGGGTTTCATACAAGCACCCATGAACAGTACAACATTCTCATGCCGCGTCTTCCGGAAGATGGACACTTCCTGTTTGAACTGCTCCAATGTCTTTTCATTGTCCAAGTATGTCATGTCCAGGACCTTTATAGCAACATCCCCATGCCAATTGCCCCTGTAGACGGTTCCGAAGTGACCTGTTCCGATTTTCTCTCCCATTTTCAATTCATCAAAAGGAATGTCCCATTCCCGGTTCGAAAGCTACACGGTTAAAGGAATGAATAACGTACATTACTTAATTTCTTAATTCTCAATAGCACCATTTAAACGGTCTGTCAAATAAATTCGAATTTACTGAATTTTGTCTCGGCCACGAAGACCTCTCATTTGGTTCACCATCCGAGATTTGACTGTCAAGACTGTCAACCCTAATCGCAATGGTCTTTTCAGAATCAGTGCTTCCAGAGCCGGATGTCTGAGACACCGTACGATCAGAGTCGTTTGATTTCTCCGTACTTGTTAATTCGGTAGAACTAATTGTGTTTGAATTGGATTTTGTTTCCAACGTCAACTCGCGTTCAGTTACGTCTAGGAAAGGAATACATTCATTTTTAGTATTTGGGACACTTCATATTTACCGACACTTTGCACATCAAAATGTGAAATAGACGAAAATATTAACTCACCTGGAAAGTTGAATAGATGCACAAACGATGATGTTGTGGCAAATAATGCAGGACTGGACGGCGTTGAGCTGTTGCAACTTGAATTTGAACTTGAATCGGGACCCTGAATTAAAAAATAAAAATATATAATTTAATTATAAAAAAGTCCATTCTCACTTTCTCGGAGAATTCCAATTTGACCCTGGGTTGCTTTCTTTCATCTAATCTACACACAGAAGACGCTATATAAGTGAATGTGTCAGATATAAATTACGACTTACGGAAAATGGTTGACTCAAATTCCCAGATCCCCTTGGCAATTTGCGATTCTTCATCCAACTCTGAGAACCTGGGGATGAATTAGCATACCGGATGGGGTTCGGCGAATCCGATTGTTTTTGCAACGATTGTGCAAAAATATCAATAAAACCCGCTGGGAGTCCACAAGAGGGTGGAACTTTGGGTTCACAGTCTCGATGGCATTTGAACTTACATTCCTTGCATTTTAAACCAATAATGACTTGTTTGTAGCAGTAGTCACATGTTGACATTTTGAACATTTTCACGAATCGGTGAGATATCATATGACCCATACTTCTGGCTAGAGTCGGTGTGCGTGGAGATTTAGGGACTTGTAGAGTGGTAGCTGTGAGGAAACAAAATATATGTAGTAATTTACCTAAATACATGTATGGATTTTATGATATCCCATACCTTTCTGGCTACTGGAATCAACTTCATCTGCGTCCGAATGATCTCGATTTTTATCAGATTTAACTGGACTACAAATGACGGGTGAGGAAAGTCCAATGGAACTTGCGCAGGAATCCCAGGAACTGGCTCCATTCTGCATCCCACTAGAGCTACTTGTTGGACCAGGTTCCGTGGGTAATCTTTCCCGACGCTTCCCCCCACTTGTCCCACCTCCGATTCCTGGCAACTGCTCCAAACTGCACCCAAAAATAAGTGGTTTGGGCTTAATTTGCCTGATGGACTAACCTTTTAAACAGGATTAATACTTACGTGTAAACTTTATCACGTACGTAGTATGCAATACTCACCTGACAAGACTGATTTCGGACGTACATTCAATTCGATTAGCTAACTGGGACTCGTGGGATTTTGACTTCGTTAAAGGAAAGCTTTCAGGTGTGAGACTACCCCCAGAAGTTCCCTTAACAGCATGATGGATCTTCCTGGCGGGTGGAGTTGTCGGAAATTTTTTATCTGCACAAAAGTATGAGTTTTACAAATGAGTAATAAATCAATCAGAGTAACTCTTTCTTTTAGTTACAGAGCAAATGATGACCAAATGTGAAATAAGATAATATACCTTTTTGCTTGATAGGTGGGGTCGATGGGGGAGTTAAAGTTGGGTCCATGGGGGATGACGGGGAAAATACAGAGGAGTTTGTAGGCGAATATTCCATGAAAGAATTATTGCCATGAGATCCAGTGGAGAATAGAGGGGAATTCAAGCACGGGGAAAACGTCGTTACAGGTGTACACGGTGTTGTGGAACAAGTCTGATTTGGTATACTTTGATTCAAATAATCTTCGGATGGAACGGAGCTTCTTGATTGCCTGCTCCTATGTTTCCTTATATTGGAATCCAGAGGGGCTCCGCCAGCTGCCGTAACTTTTTGCATGTCCCATGAATCCCAATACAAGTCCAATGTCTCAGTAGTACTTCTTCCAGACTCTTCTTGGCATCGGATTATTTCTTGACGACGCACAAATGAGCACATATTCATTATGCATTCACAATAAAAATATGTAGTAATAAAATAATGTCGGGGTGAGTAAAATTTCAAGTACCCGTGTATCGTCCAAGATTATGAAGAGCTTTGGTGAGCCTTCGCGTCTCCTCGTCATTAGCATGACAATCCGTCATAAGAGAACGAACATCATGTTCAGAAAGTGCTTTTAAACTTTCCAAACAGCGAACCCGGGAACAAATTTCCTTTAGATACAAAAGAATAAATTTACATTACTTTTCACATTAAGCAACAGTGATATACGAAAATAGCAAACTATGATTTTACACGATAAATTGACTTACCCTAATGAGAGTTGCAGCAAGCCCGACAACTTGGAGCCAAAGCTTTAATGAAGGAATTAGCTGATATTCATAAGGAAGACTTTCGGCTGGAATACGATGCTTAGCCATTAGCTGGTTGCTAAATAGCTTGATTAACTTTCCCTAAAAGATAAACCAGGTGTTACAATTGTAAACAACAAATATAATTAAAATAGTGCAATGATAATTATTACATCCAAGGTAAAAGTGATTGGTTATATACAAAAAATTAAATTCACCTCAAGTGTTCTAATTTCTTGCTGAGTGATTTCGGCCGTTGTGGCGCACTGAGTTCGAAGCCCATCTAATCTTTCAGCTGATAAACTAATCATGTCATTAAGAAAGTTCAAATTTTGTAGCACCTCGTCACCCTCTTTTGTTCGGTCGCTTTTTTCCATTTTCAGTGCTTTAGTAAGTGGTGATTCCGGTTGAGTGGGAACATACGTAAACATAGAGGATCAGACTATAGTGCGGATTGCGGATGAAGCAGATTCAGGTATCTACGAAGGTTGATCCAAAGTTAGCATCAGGGAGCAAGAGTTAATCGATAGTGTGAAAACTGTGCCAATATCTGACATTGAGCAAACAAAATATTTAAAAACAAGAGCTTTATTTATTATTTCCAGAGGCAGGTAATATCTAGTAACTTGAAATCCATGTCCCGTAGTAGTAGAGCTTGTAGTCAAAAGTAGAGAAGAGCAATAATTCCAGTCTCCAACTCTTTATTAACAGTTCAGAAGCAGTCATCGTCATTGCAGATATAGCTTGTACCAAACGCCGTAAAAACAATTATTTCAAGTATGAAAATTATCCACGTGTTGTTTCCGTGAAAACACTCCTGACGATCAGTATATGGACATTAATTTTGATGATTTAAATCTTCCACTGGTAATTCGTATGAGAACAGAACAGAACTCCTTTAACAAACTTTCTACGACTGTAATGTATACATTGTATACAATAAATGTTTGGAAAACACTAATAGTTCATCGACTATCGATGTTCATTCGAATTCGAAGGACATGTAAAATACTGTGAAGTGAACGTCACTTGAGCTTTCAGTACAAGTTGTTATATACTCGCATACTGAACTGTGTACATATACAACATAACTTGCGAGATCTGCCCATCTGCACTCAAGTAATTTTTCCGTGGATTTAGTTTCTGTCCAGGTTAGGTTATTTAACTGACCCCTCCTGGTCTGTGGTTCTGGTCAAAATCGGAAATGAATAACATGCAGTGAGGTGTTTGATTGGAGACGACACCGAAGCTCCTTCAAATTCAGTTGATAAAATTTCAGGAAATTCTTTCCTTAATATATTGACAGGAGCTGAAGTTCTGGATTATATGTATGTACTACAGTATGTAAATGCATGTAATTGTACGATACGTTTTTTTTACAAATAATGGATGACACTTACGAAAGTATAAGGGATTAGAAATTGTGTATTGGGACTGAGGTAGACTGGGGATGGGGACTGCAGGTTAAAGATAACTGTAAAGGTCCTGGAAATTGCTTGATTGGAAGCTCACATAGAGAACACCCTTGAATTTCGACTTGTACACTATAACGTTGCAGTTTCACTAATGTATGTAATGGCGCAAATTAAAGACTGATTAAATTAATAATATGTAAACAGTAGGAACTGATTAATTATATAATAATAATATTGATTATATGGGACACAGTACACGAGACCATAATATCACACGGGATATAATCATGTTAAAAAATAGCAATAGCAGGGTATGACATGAAAAAGGGCTAACAATTGGCAATTGGACACAAACTAACTGGAGTCGAGGGAAAAACGGCAAAATTGACTGTGTCTATAATAGTTATAGGTACTTGTGCGTGTAATAGTGACTGTGCCTGCGTCTGTTGTAGATTATTAGAATGCAGGGACAGGTTAAATAATAATAAAATTGTAAATGGTAATCGTGGTGTGTAGAATAATCACGTGAAAGGTGTTGACGAGACTAATTTGGAATTGAAGAGTGTCAATATTAGTGTGTATTTGAGTGATTTAGTTTGGGAAAGTCGTCGTGGTCGAGGTCTGTGTGGGTGAAAGGGCAGAAGGCAGAAAGACGAAGCGGATGTGTGTGCCTTCCTGTCCGTATACTTGACATGTGAGACTGCGGTGCAGGACTTAAAATGGGTCCGACTTCGGATGTGATCGGACTACCCGATCGCACTTCGTATTATCATGTCAGTCCGTTCCGTTTGTTTGTACTTTGTATAGTATTATAGAGTAAGTAAGTAGTAAAGAACTAAGGTAAAGGTAATAGGTAAGGGTAAGGAGAAGGAGCGAGAGCGAAAGCTTTGGTGATCCCGTTCCGAAGCACATAGTGTACATAGGTATGTATACTTTCCTGCCCACAATATTTTGCACATTCTCTCTTCGCCGCTCTTCCTATTCCTATAGTCTTCCTCCTTCACTCCTTTTACTCCTTTCGTCCTTTCCCACTCCACGACTCCACTCCAACTTTCCTATACTACTCCACTTCCACTCCACTTCCACCATATACTCACACTCGGCTATTCGGCTCATCCTCTATCTCACAATCACAACACCTTCGACTTCGCCTTCGTCATTTCATCCTCCAAGCTTCTCCACAAATTTCAAATGTCAATCCGCAGCTCTTTTCCCTTCCCTCAATTCTTCAAATTAGAAGTTTTATAATTATTGCACAAATCCAGACAGGTGCCTCTTCGTAAGATCCTGTACATATGTATGTGTCATGTCATGAGAATGAGATGCAGATAACGACAAGGTAGTAGGTAGGCAAGCATGACTTGTTCAACGACGTTGTTAAAATCCGAATTGGGATATGCATATACATATTGTGTCATTATAAAATTATTTATTAATATTGTATCTTTAAATCTTCTCGGATCTCGCTACCAAAGTAATTTATTGTTTGTTAACTTAGCCGACATTTGTATATTTTGCATTTAAGTAGGTCAAAGATGCACTAATGTTGTATGTATTATTGATAAAACCGTCCATGTCATCACGAAACACAGGGGCAGTTGAATGAGGTAGTCGAAGGTATGTAAATCACCCCTACCGAATTTATGAACAAAGTATAATAAATTTAATAGTATTATTTAGTTAAGTCAAACTGAGAGTATATGTAGTCCTTTAACTGGAGGAGATTCCCTAAAAACTCCATTGTTAAAATGTTAAGTGTACATACATAAAACTGTCATTCATGTGTGTTGGAAACTCAAAAGGTTAAGACACATTGACCTTTTGGTATTATTCCGTTTTCCGTGGTATGGGGAATGGGGAAGTGGGTGGATACAGAATACAGAAAATACAGATTCCATGTCATGGAATGCCAAAGGAAAAAGGAATTGCATAAGTAACAGTAACTGATTGTGAGTGAGTAGAAAAAAACAAGGAACCCGCGAGGTTTTGAATCATTTACTTCTCCTATACTAATGCGAATGCGAGTGCAACAGTGCAAGTGCAAGGTGACAAAAGTTGAAGGTGGCGAAGGTTCCGTAGTTCAGTTCTTCAGTTTCAGTCATTCATCAATTTAATCAATCCAAGGCAGGATCCTTCCCTTCTATTTATAGTTAATCAATCCTTGCATTTGTAATTGTCTGTGTCCAATAGACCGCTGGTTTGTTGACAAATCAGGCTGTCGTTTTTTAATTGGAAAACTTTAAAACACTACATTACCTAAACCTAAAGTTTGTGGGGTTGGTTGGGGTATCGGTATAGGTAGCTGGTGAAATTTTACACGGGAGGGACGGGAAGGAGACATGGGACTGTACTCTAAACTCTTAGCTTAATATTTTTTATTGTCAATAGAAAAGCGTTCAGCAGTTTTAGCACATGGAGAGGCTCTGAGATGTACACAGACATAAATTTTTTACCCAGGCCAGGAGTGTTTCTTACTCCATAAAATCACAACATGAGTCAACAACAACAACAACTGACTCAAACTACTTTGTATGCATTTATGTATCAGTGAGGAAGAATAACTTGAATAAAAACCCGAATTATTATAGTTTAACGCAAATAACAGACTAAAATTACTATTGTACCAGTTGTTGTGTTGCAAATTCTTCAATTCTTCAACTACTGTAAATAAAAGCAAGCGCAAACATTTTATAGAATCTTACATACAATCACCAATTTGTTATCTCAGCCATTTCACAAGAAGCTTGGTAAATATTTGATTAAATACTTTACACCATTACACCGTATAATAGTATTTGCCAAGATGTTCGATTTCGATTGAACCCAATAGTTGTAAGGGTGTGAAATAATTGGCTGAGGTTGGACTCCGTCTAAAGGTGAACTAATCTGAAGAGATGTCAAATATCGTTTGGATTTACCGTTGTCGTAATCATTATCATTTACATACCATTATGAGAAATAGTTTGGAGTGAGTTGAAGAATAGGGTCAGATGCTCAAGTTTTTGGAGAACAATGCTATACGGAACATATCTTCTGGGTGGAGCCCACCTTTAGACGGTATTTTCTGGTCCAACCACGGCGAGGGACTATGTAACTCTTGCTCGAACAATAAATTATTAATTGTTTGTTCCGTAAATGTATCACTGTAATTCATTATATACAGTAATAACACATTGGTATGTTTATTTAGTATTTTTGCATTTCCTTCGGAATCAAGGTTGAATGGACGACCATCTAAATTCCAGTTATCATTCCTTTCATCGTCATGCAACCAAGAAACGGAAGCTAAATATCATGTAAGTGTCAATAAATTAATATACTTTGAGGAGTCACTGTGTGTTGTAACGTAACTATATTACTATAACCACTTTATTTTTCTATTGAACCATCAGGATGGATGGCGACGCATTAGACGAGTCCGAAACATGTAGTTCATTAAGGACTATCACGCCAACGGAAGACAGTTCTAAAAAGTAAAATCATTTTTCATGACTTTATTTTATACAAAAACAGTTTTAATTCTGACATTTTGGACAATAAATTCATGGCTGGTTAATTTTTTGTAATCTTTAGACAAAATCATAGCGAGATTGAAAAGAGACGGAGGGACAAAATGAACACGTTTATTACAGAACTCTCGGATATGGTGCCTATGTGTAGTGCCATGTCCCGAAAACTTGATAAGTTGACTGTCCTTCGTATGGCCGTCCAACACATGAAAACCTTACGGGGACCCCGCATACATTCCTACACAGAGGGACATTACAAACCTTCATTTATAACCGATCATGAGCTAAAAAAATTAATTCTTCAAGTATGCAGTTTATTTAACATTGTAATAACTATATGTATCTGTTCTTGTACAGTTTTTGAGCACATCATACATTACTTCGTTTATTTTAGTCTGCGGAAGGGTTCCTATTTGTGGTGGGGTGTGATCGGGGCCGATTATTGTACGTCTCAGAATCTGTTTACCAAGTTCTCAAATACTCTCAGACGGATCTTTTGGGCCAGTCTTGGTTTGATATTCTTCACCCTAAAGATGTTGCAAAAGTCAAAGAGCAGTTGTCGTCGTCTGACATGGTCCCTCGTGAACGACTGATTGATGCCAAAAGTGAGCATTTTAACACTGTAGCAATTAGTGACTATAACAATAAAGAAAATTTCGTCCTGCATTGGGCTGACTGTAAGCTGCAGATTAAGTATAAAAAGTACAATTTGGAAATTCTGTTGTTTTAGCAATGTTACCCGTGAAAGGAAATGTTCCTCAAGAATCTAATCGCCTTTGTCCAGGAGCGCGGCGTTCATTTTTTTGTCGCATGAAATGCAAAGTATCACAACAAGTGAAGGAAGAATGTGATTCAATGAACTCTTGTCATAGGAAAAAATCGTCAGCAATATCAGGTTGATTCCGAATCATATGAAAACAGATTTAGTAAATTCATAACAGGCGATTCTTCGCATATGTGCCTTCAAGTGTTTATGTTCTTGTGTGAATTGTAATATGACAGAAAGGAAATACACGGTTGTTCATTGCACTGGATACTTGAAATCTTGGGCGAAAGTTGGGATGGATGAAACGGAAGGAGAGGCCGAAGATGCGTGTAATCTGTCATGTTTAGTAGCTGTTGGACGCGTTCTTCCAGCAATCACTATGTCTTCCATAGAAAACAAACTGCACCCTGTTACTTTTATTTCAAGACACGCTGCCGATGGAAAATTTGTTTTTGTGGACCAAAGGTCTGTACATAAATGGAATCTATGTATTGTATATGAAGCATTTTGAACTGATAATCAGTAAGTATAAAAGGACGTTCATAATTTATTGCAGGGCAACCCTAATGCTCGGTTTCCTACCACAAGAGCTTCTGGGAACGTCCATGTATGAGTACTATCATACTGACGACATCTCGGGATTAGCTGAAACACACAAAGCAGCTCTCAGGTCAAATGAGTCCGTTTCTACTCCCATTTATCAGTTCCGTACACGGAGTTCTCAATTCATAAAATTGATGTCAACGTGGAAGGCTTTCAGAAATCCATGGACCAAGGAAACGGAGTACCTACTAGCAAAACATAGTCTTATACCGTAATTGTTTATATTTGTTTTAATTCATAGAAGAAAAAATGCAAGTTATTGTTCAAGTAATGTTGGTATCTGAAAGAATGTACTTATATAACCATGAACTTCTACATACTTTTAAGTCAGCATAAATTTTGTATTATCCAGGTTTGAACATGTTGATGGTTGTATTTCAAGCTCCAAACAGATGGCGATCTCTGATTTTGACTTGTTCTCTAACAATGGTAAGGCTAAATAATAGTTATTTAATAACAAAATAATAAGCATGTGTATCAACTTGGTATTGGAGACTCTTGTAATGACTTGACCTTTGTGTTGTGCCTATTGAAAATCTTGACGTTGTCACGTTCTTACATCCATCGTGCCCTGTAACCTGTGGACTTATCTAATAGCTTTAACATTGTTGAACTACGTTGCGTGCTTAGTTCAAGTCAAAATTATTTCTAAATCTTTATTTTATTTTTGCGACAAATGCTACGCAAACATTGTTATAATCGACGGGTGAGCAATGATTAGGACAGGGACCAGGGGTATCGTGTATGTATATGACAAGAGTGACTGACTATAAGCATGTGATGAGGCTTCATTAGGAATTGTCGTTGGTGATAATGATATTTGTTACTGTAATTGAGTATTGACTGTCCATTTGGAGGATTTCTCTGAGGTACCACTAACTGCATAATTATCTACCTGTCTCTATTAATTATTTCTAAAGCTGCTTCAAATGGAAGTCTCTTGTTGTCACCGTTGTTTGTAGCAAACAGGACAGAAGATTGTAGACTTTTCACTGCCGTTGCTATCTTTCACTGAATAGCTTGAAAGTTGAATAATAATAATGATGAAGTGTAAGACAATATTAATGGATAGTTAATGACTCCATAATGTACTTGTTGTGGCAATATTTTAGATTACGTAAACATAGCTATTACCATTATTATTAGTGTTTGCGACTGCCTGGATGATTTGGGCCAGACGAAGTACCACAGGCTTTATTTCTTTAGTTCAGACTTGTACGCGGTACAGGTAGTACGAGCTACAAACACTGTCTCGTCTGTATCGATAGGCCTCGTTGTTTCGTATTATTTATTGTGTGATTGTGGTACGGATTTAGTTAGTGATCTTTTCTCTTTTCAGTATACCTGTGTTGACTTGAATAGCCATTTTGTAGTATCTATTCACTGCAGTTAAATTAAAATATTTCCATTGCCATTATTATTTTACAGGTGGAGTAGTACCAAGCGACAACAAGTACATCCAAAGACTGATAAATACACAAATGGAAGCGAGCAAAATAGGCAAGCTGATTGCGGATGAAGTAAGAAAGCATTTTATTTAAAGTATTGCCCGATCAATAATAGAATAATTCATTATATTTATTTAACGCATATAATTCTGTGTAAGATTACCATGTAAGAATTCTGAATAGAGTTATTGCCTTAGCCGAGTAGACTAATAATTTATTTTACTTCAAGTGTACGGGATTATGGATTATTATTAGGCTATCAATATTATTATGTAAATCTGATGGTTGCCCAAACTGTGTAAATAATGTTTTTATGGTCACGATTAATCAGATAGCAGATCCCGCAAGGCGAAATGGCGAAAATTCCTCCTCAAATAGTCCAGGAGAGATGGAACGTTGTACGAACGTTCTTGTTAGTAGTGCGGATCAACAGAATCCATTGCCTTCAGTTGATCCCGTGACCACTGGAATTCCCGGATCTTATACTGTGACTTGTCAAGATCATGTAAACAGAGCAGACACCTTGGTTACATCACATAATCCGAATGTTCAGTTGGACGATTTAAAGAATAAGACCCTGGATACTCAGTTAATAAATCTTCCCACCGAGCAGGACAACGCTGCTCCGCCTTGCCGACGATTGGGTAAGTGCGATGCAATAACAATGTAGTTCTGATTCCTGTAGGTCGGATGGAACTGCTGAGCTGTAATAAATCTTATATGAAATTTCAATTTTAGCAGGAGAAACAGAAATGAGTGGAGGTTACGTGATCGTGGGTGGAGATGAAATCTTGGAGGAAAACATTCAAACCAATTCCAGCGACGGGAACGATGAAGCTGCGATGGCTGTTATAATGAGTTTGCTTGAAGCAGATGCGGGGCTTGGTGGTCCCGTTGATTTCTCTGGTTTACCTTGGCCTTTGCCATGAGATTTTCTCGTGTTCACGAACGTTCGGAAAAGAAAACCATCCTGGTTTATTCAGAACAATGTTTATTTTAAATCATTCGCTGCGTATTCAATATATTTCATGGATTTTTTTCTTGTTCGATCTTAGATAGAATAGATCTAAATTAATTTAGCAAGTGTGATTGTCGCCAGTTTAACTCAGGTAGATGTGCTAAGTTACAAAGTAATACGTTTCGATTTCGACAGTTATATTGATGTTATGTATATATTTTGTGATCGTAGCCGAGCCAGAAGTAGTCATTTATCACTCAAGTGAGTCAGTTAGTTATTTGTTTTAAATCGTTAGAGTTCAAGTTTAAATTTTTCACGAAAGCTACGCGATGATGAGGCGGTGGACCATTGTTTCATATTTTAACTGCGCTCATTGATGAGCGAACGTGGAAAACTCTTTGGTGCATTCTTGTTCCTATAGTTTGCTAGTTCCACAGTTAAATGAGGTAATCTTATGTTAGTACATAGTTCCAATCTCGAAATATTCGCCGTATATTTTGGATTGCTGGATTCTTATTTTATTGTTTGTTGTGACTCAAAATACTTTACACCTGATAGTTGTCTTTACGAATTATTAAATGAGACAGTAAAAAAAACTAAAAATATATGTGTCAGTGATTTGATAATTACAAACCTTTGTCTTCATTATTCACTAATTCCTGTGTATCATATGTATTTTGTTATCACGTGCATTTTATCTATTAATAATAATTCTCTTGGATCTTTAGGACAATCTAGTCAGACGCCAAGTGGAATGGACTGTAAAGATATGTTGTAACACTGTATCTTGAACCAAAATTAATTCCAAGTCCGAATGATAATCGAGGTCGTTGCAGTAGAGCATTCTTTGTGATTTGTGTAAATATGACATTTATTATTATTATTTATTGCGGCAAAATTAATAAAAATTATCATCAACGTGGATTAAAGGGCGCGAAACGATCAAGAAGTCCGGCCAAGGCAGATTAAGCTTCTAGGTGCAGATTGTGGGTTGCAGTTGCAGGGCAGAGTGATCTGTTCAATCTCCATGAGTAATCTGAGTTCCTATGATTTATTTGTCTGACCAGGAATAAAAACTCGATGATGAATATACCTTAGACACCATATGAATACTAACAATAATAAATTATTACATCGTACGAAAAAGAATATGAGAAATATTATCCATCCGTAACATATAAATTATAGATAATAATCCGTTACAGACATGTGAAATATTATTTGTCAAGAAGAGAAAGTTCCAGCGCTTTTTTCAAGGCAATTTCTTCGTCCTCTCGTAATTTAGCTTCGTGTTCGACTTCCTCACGCGATAACTCGAGGACTCGTTGAAGGATTTCCATGCTTTCGGACCTACAAATTCCCCGTGCCGCTACAGCTGCTTCATCAAACCCGTCATCTTCAAAGTCCCCTTGTGTGCGACGAGCGGATAAAAGACTTTCTTCTATCGCTCTGAACGCAAATCCCATCAAGCATTAGTATTGTACTAGTTATTGAAAAACGTGATAAGCAACTACATCTGGAAGAAATAATGAAAATTACCTTTGCAAAAGCTGTTCTTCAGGATCGGATTCGGGCGTCACATCATGTCTAACCAGTGTTCTAGGAGCATTCAAAGCTTGGTAGATGTCAATTTTTTCCGGTGACTCGTCCGACCACTGAAATAAGTCTTCGTCCGAGGCATTGATCGGAAATGATGAGGTACTTCGCTTAACGTAATGTTCCGGAGGCTCAAAAAGATTCTCTTCAAGGACACACGACAATCGTCCATTCTCTTCTTCAATGTAACTTACGCCCGGCACTTGTTCCTCAGTTGCGAAGATATTGTGAAACGTTATGCACGCATTGACTAGATGAAAAAGCGGAATTTCTAAGGGCAAACCCACCATAATAAACAGCCAATGAGCATAACAGTTTTATTCAATCATTTATTAATATTTATAAGTGCAGCATTAATGAATGTTTAAGTATATTCTTACCGATCTTGAGAGGAAAACCAGCTGGGATTTGCATTTGAATGAAATCTTTTAATTTACTAAACTGCGACCTGGAAAGAGCCATAATGTCCACTATCGGCATCAACTGTTCCTGTAAATTTAATGGGTACTGCTCACTCAACCAAACCGTGGCCTGCAAAACATTACGATTGTGATTGCATATTGCATTGTTAACACACCACTTCAATTTGTATAAGACTTGTTAAATGTGTGAATATAAATTGCTCACCTTAAATTTATTTATCTTAGTTTTCATTTCTTTTGGTCTTCCAATATCAGCACCTTGCAAATCGTAATCGCTGTCAAAATATTGTTCTAAAGAAATAGTGGCATTTTCCTGTATAAATGAAATAATACAACGAAATGCTATCAAGCTTGCACCATTATTGCAGCAATTTCTAGTTGACTTTTATTGAAAAAAACGTGCATTACTTGAGTATCAGAAGTAGTTGCTGTAGGATGGTCGGATTCTTCTTCTGAACCGAAAGTATTTAGAAGTTTCTGCAACTGTGAAAACTTTTGTGAAGAACGATTTCGTGTTTTGTCGTCTTCTGCCAGATGCTCATACCGCATCTTTGTAATGAGTTCCACATTTGTAGCTGCAAATACTTTGCAATCATAGTTGCTGACTTTCTCAGATTTATCACTACCCCAGCCCCAGATTCCAGTCTTATTGCTATAAATAAATGTTTCAAGAAATTCTTATAAAATGAGCAAAATTATTCATCGCCTTAATCCTGACCTGATGCTAGTCTTGTAATGTTTACCGTTCGAAAGCGATTTTTTCCAAGTTTATAAAAGAAATAATGGCAGGGTGGGACAATCGTTGAGAAATTGTGCTTTGGTAAGCGGAAATATCAGGTACCGATGACATTCTATCGTTGGATTCAGCACCAGCCGTTGTATGTAGGACACTACTATAAACTTGAGCAGTTGCGTGATCTACCTCCATTATTTTCACACAATCCTCTGTACGGAATAAAATTAAATATTAATTTATTAATGAGTTCAGAAAACTCATTGTAGTTTATCATCATTTAAAAAAAATTAATTCCCAATACTGTGGCTTAAATAACGACAGAACTCAAATATATTTATACATTATACGGAAATGCATTGTATGAAAAACATTAAGAATGGACGTACCACGCCCTTGGAAAATAACAGAAATAGCACCATTTCGCCAAGTCTGGTCATCAAAGCCAACATCAGAGCTATCCACTCTTAAGCATGAACCCATTTTATATACTCGGTGGGTATTTGTGGGACACATTCTTGTAACTAGAGGAACTGTAGACGCACATGTATAAATATAATATGCAATTGCAAGTACTATTACTACACGAAAATCCAAAATTAAATATCGATCACCAACTATAGATCTAGATCAATAAATCAAGCATATTTTGTATAATTTACCCCAGCTTGTGAACTCCCATTTCATCTCAACATAAAAGTCAGGAGCCTGCAAACAAAGATAAGAGATAATTATTCAACTGGCGCTTATATGAACAAATAAAAAAAAACTACAAAAATACGCCTTTCTCACATCTTTGAGTCGTCGGAGGAGTTTCGGTATTAAATCACTACGTTTGGCCCGCCTTTGAATGTCTCTATATAAGAGGACGATTCCCAGGAGTTGAGGATTTCCACTACAAATTGCTTCATGGACAACTGTCAAACCAAATTACAGAAGCAAATCGTATTTCAATCAAACAAACAACGTAATAACTTAAGAAAACAATGCACATAACAAATGAAAGATTACCCGTCCACCCTGACGAGTGTTCAAAACGAATTTCGGCGGAATTCTGGAGTAGAACAGCAGCAGACTCGAAATGACTCAAACTAGCAGCTAAAAATAAAGGTGTTCGACCTCGTGGATCCAAAACTTCCAGATCAACTGGTACCTGCACATTATTAAGACATGGAATTTCAATTTTCATCGGGTGGTGGTTGAAATTAATTTGCTTAATGTTATTATTATGAGTTTTTACCGGACTATTTTTAATGTAAGATTCCAAATCCTCCGCTCGGTTGTGCCATACCAGGTAATGCAAAGGGAAATCTTTCTGAATGCCCTCGGCTGTCACGACCATTTTGACACAAAAGTTATGTATCTGTAGAGTTGAATCAAGATGAATACGTGGATACAGTTAAGGACATTTGGGAAAAGCACGTTAATATTAGGAATGATTCCCCTTATGCATTGTCCTCCTCTCGGCGAAAAATATTTGTAATGACTGGATCTCCCAGAGAAGAGAACTATATTAAATTACAAATATACTTGACTTGTTTACTCCGCACGCACGAACGAATATTATCTTATTCCATGTTGTGGCAAGCAGAACGTTTGACGTTTCAACTGTTTGTGTGTACTTAAGAATTTATGTAATTTAGTCAGATTCAGACCAAGACTTGACAGAGAAAAGGACAAGATCAAAGATGGGCAGGTGATGTTGATGTGCAGCTGTCTGTAGTTCAAGTTTTGACATATATCTAATCAATTATTAATGTATAGTTGATATTTAGAGTAATAAGAATAATTCTTAATAATAAATGACTGTCACAGAAGTTACTTAAACTCAAGAGTATCGAGTATAGTGAAGCACAGTGACAATAAAGTGATTTAGTAATGTGATTGAAATGGAAAGCACAGGGAAAGTTGTTTGTTTTTTCTATGTAAAGGTTATGATTGATATGATGAGGCCAACATTACCTGTACTGTAAGTAATGTGATTATTATATTGTGAGTCAGTATTTTTGTATTTGCCTGTTGTGGGTGGATGGATGGAAACGTTGCGGTGTGTTGCACCTGTAATCTGTCAAGTCAAGTCCAGAGAAAAGGCATGAAAAGGGGCTTTAAGTTCTAGATTAATATTAGTAGAGTAAAAGTGAGTCACAGATTCCGAATATTAACGGATTCGTCCGTGGTCCGTGGGGTGGGAGGAGGAGGAGGAGGAGGAGATGATGATGATGATAAAAAGTAGAATAATCCAAGTTTATAGGTTGACTATATATATTGTGAAACTGAGTTTGGTTCCGTCGTTGGGTTCGGTGACTGATGACTACTGGAAAAGTCAAATAAAGTGGAGCAGTAGTGTAGTGCCAATGCCAAGACTGCCAACGCCAAGAAGAATTAAAAGCAAAAGAGCACTGCTGACTTTCTGACTGATGACAGACGACAGAGGTGACACCGTGACATGAATATTATTGTATTCACTATTATTTGTATGTGCGAGAAGTGAGAAGTTTGAGAGTAAATGTGAAAATATAAGTTTAAGTGAGGATTGAGGATGAGATGAGGAATTGAATGAATTTGAGGACGGATGCCAGCAGGAGTTGACTGGGGTCACGTGACTTTGTCATCATTCGATCAGCCGACCAGCAGGACGAATTGGCAGAGAGGAAAAGCGGAGGGTGGACAAAGCGGAGGGAAAATACAAAAAGGAGGATTTATCCATCCGCCGCCGCCGCCAACCCAGCCAGCCAGAGCCAGCGAATCTCTTTTTCACTCTTCTCCCGCTTCCCGTTCGCCATCGCTATACACCGCTGTGTCGCTTTTGCGACAGCAACTTATCGTGTCTTTTTTACGCCTGCATTAGTACTTATAATACTAAAATAACTGAAAAATACATAGAGAGCAACCCTCCGTCCAAAAATCCCGCTTCTGTCCTGTAATAATAATAATGAGTCTCCAACGGTCCAACACTGTAAGTTCTCTCCGTCCGGTAAAAATTATATTATTGTCATACCCGGAAAAGCCAAGTCGATTCGAGGGTGGTGTGCCTAGCATGGCTTACCATGGGTGTGCACACATTTTGGCAACCGTCGTACCATATTTAATATAAGCCAAAAAAACATTTTGGGATAAGCAAAATAACCGAAATTATTTTCGATTTTTGTTGGACCACCGGTCTTATGGATTTTGTCCAAAAATTTTCAAGATTTTTGAATTTTTTTTTGATTTTTCGGGTTTGCATGCGAGAATTTAGGGACGTTTTCAGCGTTTTTGGGATATCGAAAGTTTTTTGGATTTCGGGATTTTCGAAAAATTTTCTGCGCATGTGACGATTTAGAATACAGTTTAATCGTTTTCAGGATTTCGGAAGTTTTTATAATTCTGGGATGTTTTGCAAATTATGTGGGAACTCCAAAATGACACAATGTTGTTGTCGTTTTCGGGATACATAAATTCGGGTTGAAATTTTTACAACATTTTCTGGATTGCAATATGCATTTATTATTAGAAAACTTTGTTTTACATTATCAACTTTTACGATAAGGGATTCGGGTTGTCGTCCGTTGAAATATTTGGTATTCTACTGAAACGGGGTATTTTTAGGTACATATACATACTTATTTTGTTATAAAATTGATGAATCTTTGTATTTATTGATGCAAAAAATTTGTTTATTTCTCAATGGAGGGGCAATTACCCACCTCCTCCTTTTGGCTACGCGACTGGTCTCACATATTTTAGGTAAATTATCTAATATTATGTGTATTATGTACTATTTATATTTATTTTGTATATTTTTTGTATATTTTTTGTATATTTTTTGTATATTTTTTGTATATTTTTTGTATATTTTTTGTATATTTTTTGTATATT
>JAQGAK010001205.1:0-37950 GCA_034696945.1 Lipothrix lubbocki
CAAAACCGGTTAGGTTAGGTTTTCTGTCAACTTCAACTGTCAATGGCATGAGCATGGCCTAAGATAAGGAAGGCTCGAACGGTAAAATATTGTAAAATAAAGGCCAATAGCCAAGGATGTCGGCTACTTTTTCATTCCAATGTTCTTGTTCTTAGGAACAATAATAAATAATTATTCTTATCTTTAATGAAATGTAATGAATCAATTTGTTATTTGTGTACATATATAATACATATGATTACATACATTTTAAATTTGTTTATTGGTAACTAATTAAATGTTATAAGCAAATTGCGGTTCCGGAAATTATAAGCTAACAATTAGCTAAGATGTAATGACATGAGACCAAATTTAAGTTGATGAGCCAGAATCTAAGCTTGCGAATCAACCCAATGAGGCAAAGTATAAAAAGTTATGAAGGTCATAAAACGGGATTCTGTAATTTGGTGCTGTAATTCGGTGCTCATGGTATTAAATTCTTTTCGGTTAACCTTTCAAAGTCTTCACATTTGTCCAAATATTCCTATCTCATGTGATTAAGCTATGTATATCGTCAATATGTACATTTACTTACTGCGTATAGCTGTAAAGTTAACCCTAGGCGCGTTGCATTCGTGGTACATAAAGCCCGATTAAAACGAGTGCTTGTGTTGTGAATGAATTGTGCCAAATTGGCAAAATAAATAAACATTTCTCAAATTATTTACACCGGACTCTCGCTATAAGAGATCTCCATATAAGAAAACTCTCTTTGTAAGAGATCCTTTGGACCCACATATCATACATAGTTATATGCATACTAGTTCTCTCTATAAAAGAGTTCCTATACATATAAGGGACTGGTTTTGGTGATTTATAGCGTTCTCTATAAGCAAAAAAAAATCAACCATTTATTTG
This sequence comes from Lipothrix lubbocki, assembly GCA_034696945.1. NCBI lineage: Eukaryota > Metazoa > Arthropoda > Collembola > Symphypleona > Sminthuridae > Lipothrix > Lipothrix lubbocki. The sequence goes on from JAQGAK010001205.1 coordinate 898, forward strand.
GACTTGTAATTGGTTTGTAATTGAAGTTGAAGTTGAAAACCAAGTATCATAAACAAAATTGCAAACAATGCCAGATAACCTTACATTTCGCTGTTAAAATTAAAGGAATTAAATAAAGGAATGAATGCGAGTGTTTATTACAAGTTTCGTGCACAGGTTTTAAGAAATTAAAAAATTCCACAAAGATCTATAATGACATGGGAGCAGGTGATCTCCTAGTGCCAAAAGGTCACATGCCGCTAATATTGAGGTTTATAAACGTTTTCCTAAACCTATTTTCGTGAAGTTCATAAAATTTCAAGACCAGGATGGGTGTTCGGGACAAAAGGAGTAAATTTAAAAATCCGATACGAGCCATGCGTACACATGAAACATTAAATTCGGCTAGTCACATGCTATCTGATGTCTTGCAACCTACCTAATTTAGATTATGTTTGGCAGTCTGTAGGTCATAGTTCAAATATATTCTTACAATTATTATGAAACAATTTGAATAAAAAGGACAACTTGAAAGTAGCCGGAAATAAATCTAACAATATGTAGCGGCAGCCGTACGTCGTCCTTTTCGCTTTAACCTTGTTAATTTACATTCCTATTTTTTGCTGGCAAAATAAAACAGTCAATAAAGAAAGACGACATGTAAACGAGACGTGTGAATACGTATTTTTTACATGTGCTCAAATGATCCTTAATTGGTCCTACCTGCAATTTACCAGTATTTACAACATCAAAAATTGTTTCGCGCCCACTTTTTCAAAGGTTTAGAGACACCATCCACAACCAAAAAACCAAAAAAATCAAGTATTTGCTTTATCTATCAATTAAAAAATGCATTGCTAATTGGATTTGTAGTTGATTTGCGAAACAATTATTTTTGTTCAATTGTATTTGGTTCGCTATTGTTGTTGATTACCAATTCAATTATTTGCTTTGACTTGTAATTGATTTGATGTATCAACTGCAAAATTTTACTCAAAATTAATTGAATTGATAGCTGATTTGAAGTTGATAATCGGTATTTGTAGTTGTAGTTATCGGAGCTCTAGTCGTACAACAAATATTCGGAATTTGTATTTATTCTTTGTTTGCCCCCTACTATACATATAGTCTTGAGCTAAAAGATCTTCGAAACAATGAGTTTGAATGAGAACATACTGACGTAAATAGATGATAACACCAAATGATTTCCTAAGCAATGATTATAATAATAATAATAATTTTTTTATTGATATTAAAACATACGCAATTACAACACCTTTAGCGTGTATTTACACGAAGTAAATACGACAAGGTTATAGAAAAACAAAAATCATTTTTCCAAAGTAACTGGGGATAGTTGACATTTATTCCTAGAATAGTATAAATTATCTAACTTGTTAAATTCACTTGCATTTAGTTTATTTAATTGTCTTATAATTCTAGGAATGCAATAATTTAAATACCGGCATGTTTTACAAATAAGTTCACTTAATCTAGTAGTTGATCGAGTTATTCTATCTTTTCTAAAATTAGGATTAAGTAAGAACCGGAACCTGGGGGACGTAAACATAGATTTACGAAAATTCAATCTTAACTTGACTATTCTTTCAGTGATTGATTCTAAACTTAACTCTTTTAATTTAACATGATAATTTTTTTGAGTGACATGACTTCCTGTTATTATAGATAGACATCTTTTTTCAAGTTTAATGATTTTAGTCTCATCACTTAAGGTTAGATTTGAAGCCCACACAGCACTAGCATATTCAATATTTATTCTAATAAATGCTTTATAGATAGTAACCAATTCTTTTTTTGAGAAACTAAACTGCTTTAATTTCCTTAACATAAACATTCGTTTACTTGACTTACAATCGATTTTTAAATAATTATTAAAAATTCCACGCCGTTTCATTTATTAAAACAACTTCACGTATATATAAGATTCCACCCAAGCTAAGGTTTTGGTTGCTATAATTAAAAATTGCTAAAATGAAGAATTAACACAACCACAAAGTTAATAACAGCGACATGTCCAAACAAAACAAATAGTAATAATGTTGCCTTAAAATAATTTCTGCTAAAAAAAATTTATTTGAAAAACATGTTGCAAGAACAAAATCCTCATAGTAAAATATTTGTCGTGCATTATCCGCCGGTGTTGTCACGGGTCCAAAACGGCTGATCCGTGTGCCAATAAAGGGGGAAAATGTGGATAGCGGCAGATAAAAGGACGACGTTGCTCTGAAATTCTTGTATAAAATAATGTTCACACTCGCGTTCTCCTCGTGGCACACACACTCACACGGTAACTGAATAATGAGTGAGTGAGAGAGGCAGGGAGCTAATGGCCCAGCATAAATCCTTCCAACGTGTGCTTCAGGCGGTAATATTTCCCCATCTCTCTCATAAATCCAAAATTTCTAGATACTTTTTCTCTTTGAATATCATTTCCAATCCGATCATGCATCTTTATTTCTTGGAACATTTTTGGAGCGAATTTATTCGCGGAATTTTTCAGCGTACTTATACTTCATTTTCATTGGCAAGCTCTTTTATGACTTTTGGGATACTTACATGTCTGCAGATTTACTCAATCCTGCAAAAATATTTCGCTTCGGAAGCTTTAATATAAAGGATAGTTTTGCTTTTTTTGCACATTTTGACAATCTGAAATTTGAGAACAGTTTGCATTCTGGTGATTTTTGCACATTTCGCAGTACTCAAATTTTAAACATATTTTGCGATTTTAAGTATTTTAGTACCTTTGGCAATTTTAAGTATTTTAGTACATTTGGCGATTTTAAGGATTTTAGTACATTTTGCGATTTTAAGTATTTTAGTACATTTTGCGATTTTAAGTAATTTAGTACATTTTGGGGATTTTAAATATTTTAGTACATTTTGTAAATTTAAGTATTTTAGTACATTTTGAGAACTGAAGTATTTTAGTACATTTGACTACTTTAAGCATTTTAGTACACTTGGCTATTTTAAGTATTTTAGCACATTTTGCGATTTTAAGTATTTTGGTACATTTGTCATTATGAATATTTTAGCACATTTTGCATTTTGATTTTTAGCTTATTTTACACTAGTTGTTTAATATTTTGAGCACATATTGTATTTTGATAATTTTTAGGAAATTGAAGATTTTGATAATATTTAGAACATTGACATTTTGAAAATTCAAGCTCATTTTAGCATAGTTAGCCATTTAATACACCAAGAACATTAACTCATTTAAAGCTAAAAATAAGGAGAGCGTCAATTTGTATTTTTAGACGAAGTACATTACATCCTCAATTTATTGATATTGACTCTTTATATAAGTCCCGGAGTATTTGTCTTACATTACCTAAACTAATTTCTCCTTGTTCAACAATTTTTTCTATGCGCTGTTTATTCAGGTGGAATTACCTCCAACCTTGAGTTTATTTGAGCGAGTTGCAAAATAAGCTAAATGTTACGTCAAAATAACCAACCTTCACCCGAAAAAATGAATTTTTATTATTGACTTTCCTCATAAGCGATTGTCAGAATTATTAGCATGTTTTGCCGTTTGTAGTTTTTTAGACTGTTTTGCAGAAAAACTCTAAATACATTTGCCCGTTTCGCACTCTTTAAATAAATATGTAGACACTTTTATTATATGAAATTTAAATATTTTAATTATTTTTTTAATTAAATATCACACAAATAAAAAGCAAAAAACATATTTGAGAAGTCTAAAATTATGTTTAATTAAATTGCACCAGCTTTTAGTTCTTATTAAAATTATTCAGTAAAAAAACAAATAGTGTTAACACAAAATGTAATGCAAATTTCAAAAATGTAAACAATATGTATCTGAATGTATTTAAATATGTATATTTTAGGTTGAATTTTATTTTTCATGCCACTCCCGTCCAAAAAAAATCTTGGCACATGGCAAACAGTTGTTAATTATTGAGCACTCCAAGCAAATATTTCATTCTCATATACAAGTACAGTGATGATTTAAAACAGTGCAATTGCGTATTATTTTAAAGCACAAGAGCACTTTAAAATATAATTATCACCTGGCAATAAAGCAATTAGAGCGCGTGCATAAAACGTACATGAAGAGTAACCCCATTACTTTATTTAAAGTGTAATGGCAAAAACACAAGCAATGAGTGGCGTCAAAGTTAGACATTTAATTTGAAAATTTTTAACATAATAATATTTATTTTAGATGCAAATGGAAAACCTGTAGTTCTGGAAAATATATTTTATCAGAAATTGTAGACAAGCTTAGATTTCAAAAAATCAGTTCAAACCAAAGCATTTTTAATTTTAGCTAAAGGTGTTGACTTGGGTTTGTACAATGGAGGTCGAAAGTATTTCAATTGGCGTATAAATTAAACGAATATAATTTATACACAAATTTCTTTTGCTACCAATTTATTGCTACCAAGATTACATTCCCTCAGCGAACACAAAATTGATTAGAAAAATGCCCAGCCATGAAAAATCATGTTGACTCAAAAATTTCAAATCATTCTCCAATCCCCGCCCACAAGCTTCCCTACCGTAAAAATCGCAATAGTAAACAAAAATTTCCCAACAAATTATTTCATCAGGATTCCAAACACCGTGTAAATGGAGTAAATACAGACTACTTGTTCCTCGGAAATGTGTATAATCCCCCACGACTTCCATTTCATGGCGTTATTAAAACCGAGAAATTGATACACTTTAACACTCACCTCGCTGTTCAAACATCGGCGTAATTATAGAGCCGACAAGCCATGAAATGTAATTGGCAGTACCCGCGTGTTTAACAGCAGCAGAAGGAGAAAACACAATAATTTTACAAAGGTCCGGCTTGCTATACGGCAAGTGCTATATATAGCGTTGTATGTATTTAAAAGCAATTTTCCTTTACACATTCAGTATTGACATATTCATTTATAAATTCCAATGCTTTTTAGAGGACCTAAAAGCTTTTGCCGTAAAAACCTGCTGTAATTTCTTTATTCACCTTCAATGTTTACTCCTGTCGTTTCCAGTCGTCGGAGTCACAATTCCTAGGGGTAATTTTTAATGGAATTTATTATCTTCAATATTTTCTTCTTGTGGGAAATTTTTTTAATGCTCTTGTGACATTTCAATAAAGTTTTATTTAAAAAAATTGTGCGGAATAAAAAACGTTTGTTTTATTTACAAAAATATTTTTATACAACAAAAAATTATTTTCTATCTGAAAAAAATTATTTTCTACCTGAAACAAATTATTTTCTACCTGAAACAAATTATTTTCTACCTGAAAATTTTCCCTGAAAAAAATAATTTTCTAGCTAAAAAAAATTATTTTTTACCTGAAAAAAACATTTTCTGTATTAAAAAAAAATATTGAATATATGAAAAAAAATTTCCATGAAATAACTAATTAGTACTTTAAGAATATAGCAAAAACTGGAAAAGTTTCAGAAAAAGTTTATACTTTGCCGCGGAAATAAAAGTGAATTTTAAAAGGAAAAAGAATTAAAAGAGACACATTAGTCTTCGTACAGCAGCTTATCCTAGAGAATCCAAGAGTGAATTGTTAATTCGGATGGATGTCTAATGGAGACGGATAATGGGAAGGAAAGTGCGTAAAAGGGAGAGTAAATATTAATGGGAAAAGTGACAAGTGGTTGAGCGTTTGGATAAAACGGTGGGGAATTTCATACGCGGATGCATAATTGAGGAGAGAAGAAGAAGAAGAATAAGAAGAAGTTAGGAGAAAAAGAAGAAAAGGGAGAAGAATACATCTGAGGATGAAGCATATGTGTGTATAAGAGCACGCCAATAACGGACGGGAAAAGCGTTGGAGAGTGATGGTTTGGTGTGTCGTAATATTCCGAGAGGCTGATAGGGGTTAGGCACACAAAAAGGTAATTAATATGGAGTGCTGCTATTTTACAACGTACTTCTCCATAAGACAAATGCAGACCAAGGCTTCGTCTCTTCCGCAAATACAATGCTGTGCTAAAACCTATGACAAATACGATGAGGCTGACGGAGAGCGGCAATTTAATCGTATTTATACGTGTGTGCGTATAGATTACATGTATGTACATATATATGTAATATACGTATGTACTTTCATATACACAGACCATTTGTTACACATGGCACGTACATACATATAAGCAAAGTCAAACATTGAAAACATATGGGAGGCATATGTTTTATTCCGCACATAAGAAGTACATTGGGTGTACATAAACGAAAGATAATTCATGGTATGTACATATGGAAGAATTATATGGGATGTACATATGGAAGAATTATATGGGAAATTCTGACGTAAGAAATACGTGGCATGTACATCCGTAAGAAATTCAGGGATGTACATATACATTCATAAGAAATACATGGAAAATACACTCATAAGAAAATCATGGAAAATACATATTCGTAAGAATCATATGAAATTGTGTACATAAGAAATACATGTAATGTACATACGTAAAGGAAAATACTATCCAGAGGAGGAATTATAGGCGGAATGTGTGCTTTCATTTCCATGGTGAATAATTCCTAAGTACATAGCTATAGTATATATACGTATCTGTATATAGATATACCATATATCTATAACGCATTGCTAAACGATGAGCTTCGTATTCTTCTTCATTGCCTTTGATCGCGTAGTGTAACTGTTGTATAGTATAGAAGCAATAGCAAGTTTGCATGGAAATGCTCCTGTTCCTCCGACTTTGAAGGAGCTTCCACGTAAAATTACAATGGAGAAGCTCTATATTATCTGGATATTGTAATCTTTCTCGTACGTGTTTTATGCATTTCATGGGGATTTCTCTCTATGGAAGCTACATACGTATTAAATATTATGGGACACACACAGGACCCGCAATTACAATTATTAGGGAGCTTACCTGTGGGGCCGTTCAGCCATTGCGTTATGAAAAATTAAACTCAATATATTTTATTTATAATTTATTTATTTTAAATTATTACTTCATCTACTCAATTTTATAACATCCATTTTAGATTTTTAAATAAAAATTTCTTAAAATTAATTACTTTACTTCTTGATTTTAGTTAATTTTTTCAATTTATTATTTTGCATTAATATATTTTACCTACTATTTTACTTATTTGAGTAGGTTTCAAATATGTTAATTTTACTCAGCTCAACGCCGCTTGAATGTTTTTATTGTGCCACTGATGGGGAGGTGAGCTCTTCGCCCGGTCAGTTTAAAAACAAAAAAATAGAGTTGATTGGAACAAGCGTAAATCAATGAGGAAATGCTTGAACAGCCCCAAAATACTATAGAAGGCAGTTCGCATTCACATTCGCTCTGTTTTAAACTACTGGTGCTGTAGCAAATGCTTCTTCTCCTTCCTCAACACACTCGGCGTTTTTCAATAGCTCGCTCCCAGGCGTTCCATCAGTCAACTTGGACACTCACAATGAGACATACGGGCAGTTAGAGCCCTGGAAAATTTTTGTTTCTTGGTTCAAACCACCTTTACACTGGAGCTTCTTTGAGCTTTTTCCACCTTGATTCAACTTAGATTCAGAGACCAGAACAATCTTATTCGGTAAAACTTGGTTCTAAACATTAATCGGCATCACGATTTAACAAATAAAATTTCATATCAATAAACATTATTATAAGGAACGCATTTACACTACTGTGATTCATCCTGTGAATTTTAATTTGGCGGGAATATTTACAATTGTGAAAATGACCGTTTCCGTGAATAAATTACTGTTGTGGGAATTTCTTGTGAATTAAGTTTGTGGCAAAGCTTGGTAGGAATTTGGATTTTGAGCGAAAGAATGTTTGTAAAATTAAAATTATGAACTTCAACGCCTATCAATAGAAAATTTAACAACGGCAATTTTCAATGTTCTCTTCAAGATTCTCCTAAATCCGGGAATGTATTAAAATCAAGCAACATTACTAGCAAAAGTAGTGGAAAACAACAGTATTTCTTATATAAAAAATTTAGGAAAAAAATTTACAACCGAATTTAAAAAAAAATGTTCAAAAAGCAAGTGCGGCATGCAAATTCACTTTAAACTCCATTAGTAAACTAATGAAAAAGTACGTAAGCCCTATGGAAATAATTCAAATTCTCTGAAAGGCTTAAATAAAAAATGATCTTTGGGTCATAAAATATTCAAGGAGTCAACTTTGTGAAAACGCGCTCTTTTAAAAGACGGCAATAAACAGGAATAATACATATGGAAAAAACTGAAAAATAGTGATGCAAAAGGGATAATCCTTAGAAAATACGGTGAAAAAAATATAAAAGCGGGGGGAGATTACTTAATGGAAGAGATAAACCGGCGGAGCAGGCTTTTTCGAGATCCGCATCAATCACAACAGCCGAGGAATAAATTTGAGACTTTGGGAAAGTGAGATCGTCATAAAGTTAAACCGTTTTTGTTTTCTTCATTATTCCCGAAGGTATTTTCCAAGCAACAGCTGCATTAACGGGAGATTCTTATTTTCCTTGGAACACCGTTCAAACATCTTTAGCATTCCTGGTTACTAATCTAGAATGGGGAGTAAACATTACGAGTGGCGTTAAAGTTCAAAACATTTAAAAAAAATTTCAAAAATAAATTCAAGAATAAAATTAGCCTTGAGCTAATGGAAAACAATATAATGTGATTCGCGCAAAAATCAGCAACAAGGCCGAAAACTTGTGTCATCGTCGTTTCTGTCTCCTCATGACATTTTTCCTAGCACGCGTGATTTCTATTTAAAAACCACGACACACAGAATTCGTCTGAAATCAGGAATTTAAAGGCCGACGAGACCTAACGATGGAACGATCTTCGATATCCATGGAACGCAGCATGAAAATGCGGCGGCGGGGCATTGTCGTCCGACCGCACTGGCTTGTCAAACCTTTTCGGTTAGGCTTTTATTTTTATTTTTAATTTTTATTTCATTTTATTTCCTAAAAGTGCCACAAGCCTCAAATCGAATGTTGAATTAGAGGAAAACGCTTGATTAGAATAGAAAAAAATTTTGAGTGATGCAAGAATTGCGTTGGGAAATGTGACTAAAAATCGCTAAATATTAACAAAACAAAATAACACCTAAAACAATTTACACAGAGAATTAAAAATTAAATTCATTAAAAATTGGATTGAAAAAAAAAACAAAAATAGCATTTTCTCCAATTAAATTTTGAATGTAACTTAAACCCATAAAACCTTCAATATGCCAAAATTATTAAAATTAATAAAAATAAACCTTATGCAATATTTAACTAGTAACTTACCATGTTTATTTAATTATTCAAAAAATAATTAAAAACTAATATTGAACACCATCACATGGTGAATATTACTAACATTGAAATTTTTGTATTGAGGACTAAAAATTACATTCAGAAAATTTATCATTTATGGAATTTACTGAAATAATTTAATTGCTATACGTTTCATTAATGAAAACAATAATTTCACATTGAATCATATAATCGACCTGTTAATAACGTAGCCAACGTGTGCAACATGTAAAGTGGCGTTGAAGTTATACAAATTTAAAATATATCCAACCGAACAGAAAATCTGGAATAAGTCTAAAGAAATGAACTACAACACATGCGGACACATTCAGTGATGCTCCATCTCCTTAAATAAGACTCGTAATATATAACAAAATTTGTGCAGAGTGTGAAAAATGCAAATAAGGAAGTCAGAGTCTGCTGCTGCTGCTGTTCTGCTGGTTATAACACATACACGAGGAAGGAGCGGGGAGTGGAGGGAAGCATAAATAATTAACAGAAGAGTTATTATTATGAAGATTATTAGCAGGGAATAATTTTACATGTTAATGAACAGACCTATTTAAAGGCGTGTAATGTACTTATGCTTACTTACATACGTATGATATACATATGTAAGTATGTAAGTATACATTTATTTACATATATACACACCACACTTATTGTTGTTTTACAGCCCCATAAACATTTCAACGCAGACTTTTTACCTCCATTATTAACCTTTATATTTATATGTACTTTGTATTTGGCACACAACTGTTTTTGTCATTTAATTACATTCTACGTACATACTTACACTCTGTATTTACGGCATTATTTTAAACAGTTCTGTGTAGGAAAATTATATGGAAATCTCAACGAAAGCATAGGGAAGATATAGGGAAATATTAGAAAAGCATAGGAAAGATATAGGAAAATATTAGAAAAGCATAGGAAAATAATAGGAAAGCATAGGAAAGATATAGGAAACTAATAGAAAAGCATAGGAAAGATATATGAAAATAATAGAAAAGCATAGGAAAATATTAGAAAAGCATAGGAAAGATATAGAAAAATAATAGAAAAGCATAGGAAATATATAAGAAAATAATAGAGAGCTATAAGAAAATTATATGAAAAACAGCGCTGCATAATCCCGATGACGTTCCATTCTTATTCAAACTCCTGCATATAATTATACCGCGTGTATGTACGTGCGTATGTGTGTGTGTGTGTTCTTTTGTGAACAGTTGTTGTGGGATTCTATAGGGAGCATAGGAGATTTTTTCGAGAAAAAAAATTCACTCTGGTTGTGTTGTTGGTCGAATAGCTCCGCATTTAAATTTCTCCTTCCCAAACTAAAACCGCTTCAGTGTAGTTTCTGCCGCCGGGAGATGCAACGTGCAAGCAATTATAACCTGCAGCATCAGGAATTTCATTCTCGGAACTCAATTTTTTCAAGCTTCAAATTTTTATAAGCTAGCCACAAACCTTTTGTGTTACATTTATGTAGTAGTGGTGGTGGTGGGAATTTTAAATTTAAATTTCCTTCAACAGATCTTGAACGTCTTGAAGTGAGTTGTATAGTTATTTATTGTCTTTCGACGAGTTCTACAGTTCCTCCATTCTTCCTCGTTTGCCCCGTATAATTTTCCCATTGATTTTTAACGGAATTGGCGGTTTGCATCGGAAATTTCTCATTCTTCAAATTTAAATTCAGCACGTGTCGCTAGAGTTTTAAATTTCTGAGTTGAGTTTCGAATGAGGGAATTTGCATCGGAAGTTGGGACTGATTGAATGAATTTGTCAATCTCAAAAAATGACGATTCTACAATATTTTCATTTGTGCATCGATAGTAAAAAGTTCCATTTCATATAAATTTGTGGATTTTATTCCGTAAATCGGTTTTTCTAAAGAAATTTAAATTCTTTATTAAAAATTGCATCGGTAAAAATAGACTAATTCATTATTTTGCATCGGGATTAAATTTCAATTTCAATTAAAAATCTATAGTGACATCTACTAAAAAACTAACTTTTGCATCGGAAATAAAATAAAAATCCCCTCAGATTTTTCCTACAAAAAAACTGTTATCGGTGTAATTTTTCCAGCGAAAATAAATTTATGTTTTTATTACGGTGAAGGAGGGAAAAAATGAAAAGAAATTAAATGTCGAATTTGTTCCACAGTAATTAAAAACATAGAATCTCCGATGTGCATCGTCCAAGTCATCTTCGCATCGATCTAACTTAATCCAATAATTTCAAATGATTTTTACAAAAGCGCAAAAAGAATTCCATAGAAAATAAAAAGGCTTTGCACACACCAAAAATTGCAAAGGAACTCCGAGCAAGGATCAAGTGCAAACTGTCCTGGAAGATAGTAATTCCCAGGGTGGTCGTTTCGCTCCGACTTACTCCACTTCTTTTTTCATGCCCTTTCCTTAAAACAGAAGAGAAAGGAGAGAGAGAAAAAAATGTACACAGAGATTGTCCTATATTGCGGTACATTTCATGCAAAGCCGGCAGCCTAAGTTGGATTTAATGAAGGAAAGAGAAAACTTTGTCTCTTCGGATTTCCGATTTAAGTCCAGTGGCAGGGAATAAGAGGATGGGAGGGGAGGAATAACAACAACAACAAGAGCAACGAAGAAGACGAAGAAGAACAGGAGGAGGACGAAAAAGAAATTTTACAGAGAGTGAAAGAGAGAGAGAGAGACAGGAGAGATCGAGCAAAGAGCCAAATCTGTGTTTGATCCCTTCACCGCACACATTCAGCCTCCAGACCTTCTACCATTATTTCCCTTTTACATCGACGATGTAACTTTAAAACTCTTCATTTGTCATTGTCCGCGGGCACAGTGTGTTTTTTTATGAGGGAAACAAAAAAAGACGACCACGCACAAAGGGAAATCCTTTGGCGGGAGTAACAGGACAAGAGAGTGCGTAATTCCTGTAACGATATGTAAAAACATTGTCCTCATCATTTTATTTCTTTTTCTCTGTCGGAAATTCTTTGGCCTCGAGTAATGTTCTATATACTTATACATGTTCTCTGTTGTTTTTTCTTTGTCAAATTCCGATTTTCAGCTTCGTTGCCAATTTCACATGTTTTCTTTCATCGATGAAACTATTGCGGTAAAGGATGAAAGGGTATTTTAATTAGTTGAGGTCGTTCAATAATTTTTGAAGTTTGACGCCGATTGCGTAATTTGTTCCTCCGTCACTATATTACCAGATGGACCGTTCCTGTTAAGGAATATTTCTTTATAAGAGATTTTACGATTGAACTATTTAAAGTTTTGGAATTCGACGCCGAATGTCACATATTTTACCTCACGACCATTGGGAGAGATGCAATAAAGTCGTGATTTTTCAAAAGTTGAAAGAAAAGTAAAAATCGTTCACAAAAAAATAAAAAACGAAAAATGAACCGCTCGAGAAGAAGCTTGACCCCGCAGGACCGCCTGTCCTCCCACATGGAAGAAGAGGAGAAGGAGGACGGGAAATTGGCGACGGAGGAATCCTCCTCGCCGCGACCCGAATCCCTTCTGGACTCCCCCATGGGGAACATAAACATAATTACCTCCACCCCGCCCTCCTCCCAAGTCTCCAGCAAGAGCTCGAGCATAGAGAATTTCCTGGACAAAGTATTATCTCCGGATGAAGAAACCGCTACGGCGGGAATCCCTCCTCAGGAAGAAAAGTCGGAAATAATTACGGAAGACAAAGCCGAGTGCATGAGGGGTCGAAAGGCGAAACAGAAGCCGTCGCCATTAAAATTCTCGACCACTTGCTCCGCACCTGACTTCTCCCGACTGACGTCCCATGGATTTGGACCCGGTTTCCCAAACGCTCAGCAGCAGCAGAATTTCTACCGAGGCGGCACTACTCGCGGATTAACTATTCTCTCCCCGATGACGCCGACACCTGGGCCACTGTCGGGAAGCTCCCCCGGCAGCCACGGCTTTTCTCAGGAGTCTTACCTCGATACCTTCCTCAATGACATGACCATGACTTATGTGAATATCCGCTCCCGTCAAAATAGAACCATTCAATTACCCAAATTGGTCCGCACAAGTAAATCTCCCAACTCCGCATCCGTCTTCCATTACTCCTCTTCGGTCGGATCCTCCGTTGGCGGCGAGAATGTGTATGTTACTTCTTAAAACATTTTCACTTTTACGCCTTTTGAATTTTCCCTCACAGATGCCAGTTGCTAAAATTATTGGAAGTTGGTATAATGTATTGATGTAGACACATAAAAGCAAAGTTTTAATTTAATGTAAGAAGGCATACTCACCTAATTATAATAAGCGCATACGATTTTCGAACAAATTTTTAAAATCTTAAAAAATGCAAAACATTCTATTTTAATAATTTGAATATGAGGTGTTAGCATGTTTTGCAGCTTTGTATACTTTCCGTTCTAGCATTCCTAATTGTTAATGTCGCTTTATTTTTTTACCGTCACATTTTCACGCATATTTGCAGATATTCTTCAAATATTTTATCAATTGCAGTTCTTAACGGTACTTTAAATTTTTGTGCGTTAAATCCATAAATATTTGTTACTTCGCGCCGTTTATTTAATTTGTCACCTCCACCCGTTGCAGGAGTTTCTACATCCAACACAAACGCTTACGCACGAAAAATGAGTAGCCCAGTCTGAACAACGAGAGAATAAGTCAATTGTAAGAGGTTCAATAAAATTTAAATGACTATTTATCCGAAATTTTCCAAATTTGCAAAACATGCTAAATTGAAAATTTCAATGTAAATTCCATACGAATAATTGACATGCCACGCATTTTTAAGCTTAAAATTTAAATTTTTTAAATTTTTAAATGAAATTTGAAATTAAACGTTATATGGCAAAACACGTCAAGTGCAATATTCCTATATAGATTGTCTACAAAAATTGGCTTGATTTGCAATTTTTTAACATTTAACAAAAATGTTAAATTTAATTGTGTGGGCTATAAAATAAACGATATGTGACTTAAACACACAAATGACGACAACAAATGTTACTAAATGACTAAAATTCTAATGTTACATGTAATAGCTTGAAAAGCAAACTAATTAGCGTATTTTGCATTTTGCTAATACGACTTCCATTAAATTTCCACATTAAACCCTACGCAACAAGCATAAACCTGTATTGCGAAGGCGTATATAGCAGCAATAAGGAAGCAACAGAGAGAGAGAGAGGACTGTGGGAATTTGGCTCTAATAATAATTAACACACGTTGTTGACGTTGATTTGAGCGACGACAGTTGCGGGAAACGGCGCGCGGCATGTCCTTCCATAATAATTCCGGACATTATTTAATTCTTCGGAGAGGCAATCAGGAGGATTGGAGAGCTGATAATTTAATTCTCTGGCATGCAAGACCTCCGGGATGAGATTCCTATATGCGCATATACAAATACACTGTATTTATACGCCTTTGATTTACATGGGCAAACATGTTATAACGTATGTACTTAATTTATATAAAATCTCCATATATATGTGATACACATTAAACGTACGTCTATTAAAGCAATATGCTGAAAAGCTTCCCTCGCTCCATGGATTTAGTTTGTGTGGGAGCGGAATTGAATCCACGAGGGAGATTATCAGGAGCAAGACACAAGATGAAGAAAGTGTTAATAAGGAAATGTAAAATAATAATGTGGAATTATATTCTCGCTCCTCGTAATTAATTTCCAAGACGCATTTCAATTTCAGCTCACTTTGAATTATATATTGAAATTTGCTACTATGGTAATTACACCCCTGTACATATACATATATATTCGTATATATGTACCTCCCTTGTTAATCATATGGCGTAATATTTACCATGTGAAACAAAATATGTACGTAAAATGAAAAATATATGGCGGTTACATATAGTGTGAACCAATCCAAACATATATGTATATGCCATGTATAAAATATTTTAGATATGAAAATACATTGTAAAATACTCCATACATATGTACATGCAATGTCATCCAACGGAAATAATTTAAAGCGGTGGAATTTCAATCTAAAATCCACTCACCCATATGCCATCGTCATGTTAAATAATTGGAGGAATATTAAGTTTGGGTTTTGTTAATTATTATTTATCTCTTCGCTCTATGTAGGAATTTATTGCGAGCCGCAAATGGAAAATATAAATTATCCAGGAATTTAATAATAAAGGTTTAGATTCCACAGATGGCTTGGTTTTCTATAATGTCAATGACGAGTGGGCATATCCGCACTTGAATATTTCGGGACGTTTGGAAATTGATGATTTGCTACTCATTACTAGTTAATTAATTAAGGACAGAAATTCATTTTCTAGCTTCAACATTAAATCGTTGTAAATTCATTTTCGGGTATTTTGCAATGACATTTCGGATATTTGAGATTAAATAAATTCAGGAATATCCATGTGTTGGACAATATTCGGTGTAGCTCGGGGCAATTAATTTAAAATAATAATTAAACCAGTGAGTAGAAATCAATATATTTCTGAAAACTGAATTATTTACAGCATCACTGTTCATTGGTGATTACGTAGTAAAACATATAAATATTAGGTTTAAGTTAAATTTTTCAAAGTATACGCCGTTGATGGAATTTTTTTCCCCGCCACGTAATTAATAAGATTACGGTTGGTGAACGTCAGGAAACAAAGTAATAATAAGATTCAAAACTTTGAAATGCTGAAATTGTGTAGGGCGTAACGTAAGGTGAAAAATTTATAATCCGCGCTGAAATTCTTGAACTTGAACATATTTGGAGCTTTTAGGGGAAAATATTATTTAATTTTGTTGTGTAAATCAACGCCGTTCAGTAATTATCAAGGCTTTAATGGAACCCAAGTTATCAAAGAATTGGAAATAGGAAAGTAATATTTTACAAGTGAAAAGTATTAAAAAACCGAATATCTCTAGAGCACATAGAGCAAAAAGTGCAAACATGCCAAAATTATGTACTGCAAAAAGTGCTAAATTTTTTTTAATACAAAACATTCTATTTCTTACCACAGCACTTCAAATTTTCAAACATTTTGGTACAAAAATAGCTTTAAAGTAGTGTAAGTAAATGTCGGAGTAAAAGAAAATAAAGTATTATTGTAAAAATTTAAACTCTAAAAATGCCATCTGCCGACGAAAAACACAAAGTCCGCCGCACATTTTCCAAGTTGGCCGTCTTGGGAAGCTGAGTGAGTTTCCTTCCGATGGGAAATTGCAAAGTGGCTGCTGTTGTTGGCGACGACTTGATGTTTAAACAGTCAGTAAAATTCTTCGCGTAAGGCTCGTGGAGCAATAAAAAAAATCAATAATTTCATGACAAATAAAACTTCCGATAATAAAAATCAGTTTTTAGAACGTGATCCTTAATTGGAAAATTACATTGTATAACGTGTGCTCGACATTAGGTTTTACAGTGTAAAAAACTTAACCCTGCGTGTAGAATGGATGCATTTGTTATATAAAGCAAACAAATTAAAACAATCACAGATTAGAATTGAAAGATTGTTGGATCAAAGTCAATATTTGTTATTTATACATCCTTGAGCGATAAAAAATTAATGGAAGCTTTAGCCGTTCAGAAATTAATTTTTCTCCATTCTTTAAATTGATTTTTTCCCGTGATTTTTAATCACAACTATTTCTCTTTAGCTCTGTAATAAGATTAACAGTTTTTATTCGTTTTTTAATTAGAATTGTAAAAATCCATGGTTGGTACCATAATACAGATAGGGGATAAATTAGACTGAAATTTTAAAATTTAGCAACGTGGAAAAGGGAAAACTAGACTGACGCCAGGTGCAATGGTGAGCAAACTATACTTGGAAAAGCGATAAAGTCACAAGTGCAAACACATGTGTCCTCTTGCTGCTACTGCTGCTGCTGTTGACTTTAATTCCCTTGAATAATAATATCTGAAAATGCAATCCGACTAATCCCCCTCTCCAATAAAACCATTGTTCTGGATTATTCCGCCCAATCCAATGGCCTTCCAATTGCTTGATTATAATCGCAAAATTGGCTTGCACTTACATAGTCTTCTATATATTCATTTGCATTATTGTTGTTTTAATATTTAAATTCCACTTGAGAACTTATTGTCATTGGAATTTCAAGTGTTACCTCGACGCCGGTTATAGTTTTCAATTCTGTGGCAGGGACTTACCATGATCGCGTTGTTCCAAACAGAAAATATGTCTACAACTGCATGTCACCAAATTTGCCAAATAATTTAATTTTTGCAAAATCTGTACCAGAAAAACAACTTTTTGCTCCCCATAAGTGGCAGAACAGTTAAATTTTTATATTCCTTTCGCATTTTATTTTCAGAAATTAAAGTTTTTGTAATTGTTAAACTTTTGTGGGTAGTTTATGCTATCCTAAAGTACCCCTCAGAATATCTTGTCTGTATGTAACTTAGCTGCGGTGTAAATAAAATCTAAACGGCATTAAAGCTTGGAATTTTCCCGCTGAAAAATAAAAACGAATAATTTAATAAAACCCACAACAATAAAATTGAAAAATAATATTGACAAACTAAAACCTAAATGGATTTAAAATTTAGCCACTTATTATTAAAAAGCATTGTGTACAGAAAAATGAAAAACTTGCCGCGCTAAACAAATATTTGAGAACAAAAGGTATATAGAAACAATATTTTTATTTAAAACAAAGACTAGAAAAAGGGAAGAAAAAAATTGCATACATGTACAATGTACATATATAGTACATATATACGTACATGCATGCCCATTATCTTTATAAGATTACTCCTACTAGGAAAAAGAGAGGCAACGAAGGAGATAATAGAATGAAAACATTATGGCGAGAAAGAAGGAAGAATTATTATCGTTTTTGCTTTAATGTGACTGATTAAACTTATTGCTTATGGAAAGGAAAGGATTTACCCAATTTTTATCGCCCTCCAAATATATGTACGGAAATATTTGCTGTACTTGTATAACAAGATACATGTATAAATTATATTGAACAAATCCATATGTACGTACATATATAAATAATACATGTACGCAGTATTGGAAAAGATACTCATTAAAGTATTGCTGATGTCAAAGCCGTGACTCACAATGCGAATACATAGGGCACGAGAGAAGAGAGAAAAATCATTGCACTACTGGTTCGTTTCGGTTCCTCCGCTGCTGATAAAACCAAATCCCATTAATTTCATTATCTCTTGTATACACACGCTCTCCTATTGTACGTACATTGCTAGAGCTCTTGAATCTGTCCGTGTCGACAGCGATGACAATAAGCTTGAACACGATGAGGATTTTTCTTCTGCGTGGATTTTCATGCAATGCTCGCTCGCTCTGCCTATCATGCATGGGGAAAAATTCTAAAATTTTCGCGAAATAACGTAAATGAACTTTAAAAATTACATGGATTCTTATGTAGATTTTTTGAATTTCTCTTTAATTATTTTATAAATTATAGATTATTTAATACAAACTTTTTTACGGTATTTTATTAAAAATTGAATTTAAAATTGTATATCAATTTTTATAAATACGGCTTGTTTCCCATTAGCATATTGTTTTGTTTTGTAATTTTTGCAAGCTTTTACGCCATTTATAATTTTCTGCAGCGGTTGCTGGACCTGTAGTTGATCGGGTTCTCCGGTTTTAAAAGTTAGTGTGAAAGTGTGTTAGTAATTATTAAAGATTTAATATTACGAGCAATTTAGACCAAAATTTCATATGGATTTTTACACCAAACTTATTTCCCCACTTTGACGTAATTTTCTGTAGTTCACCATCTTTTGTTATGTCAATATAATTTTTTATATGTAGAACTTACACACGTGATATACATACTCAAGCCATATCATTATTAGATTAGTTAAATGGCTTTAAACAAATATCCCCCAACTGTCCACAGGTCTGACGAGGAGCCTGCTGGCCCGTCAGTACGGTGTTTGTCAGTGTCAGCGTCAGGTCCTGCAGGAGGTTGTTCTTTTGAGAATAGTTAACACTAAAAAGGAGCTAGCGTCAAAAAAGTTATCAACAGAAAAAGGGAAGAAAGAAAGTGTTAAAATTTTTTCAAAGGGCCCTCCAATACACAACAATCCTTTTTCCCGTGCTATCGAAGTGGGATATAACGTCATTTCCAATACAAAGATCTCAACTCTGTTATTAAGAATAGTGAAATACACATTTAATCAATATTCTTAGTACGAGTGAATCTTTAAAAATTACATATGCCGCACTTTCCAAGGTAAAGATTTTTGAACATTTGTGGGTGTAGAAGCAATTTTTAGTAGATTTTAGAGCTTGTTTAAAATTCTTTATATTTACTTCTGTTGGGGTTTTCTGATGTTGACGCGATGCAACTTTTGAGTCAAGATTTCGAATCTAAGGTTTTGTAGGCAAGCTCTATAAAATTTAAACGGCATTAAACTACTTACATTATTTGGGACAAATTTCCTACCCTAAACTACTTCTGTCATCAATCTTCGACGGTTTGCGCTGCTTAGCAAATATCTAAACGGTGTGAAAATTCCCAAAATAAATTTTAATTCAAAAACTTTCAGTGCCTCCTAAGGGTTACAATTTCACGAATCAATTTATAAAATTCAAATAAATAAAAATTTGCATTTAAAGCAGACATTTCTGCTAATTTATCCCGAACAAAATTCATTGTCGGAACTTAATAGCGTTTGTTTAGAACCGGGTAACTTAAAACAAAAAATTGGAAAAAATATTTTGTGAAAGTGGCTTTTAGGCGGTAGATTTGAACAATTAGTGCTATAGTGTATAGTGTAGAAGCATAATAGAAGCTTAAAAAAATACGCAATCAAGTAGTACAGACAGCTTGAAGGAAAATTAAGAACAAACTCCAGAAAACCCCCCAGAGAAAAGAAAAACGGAGCATTTGACAGCAGATTTCTATACCGAAATAAAAAAAACTAACCGCAAAGACACGTCGTTTCCCTTGGAATTCCGAAGCGTAATCATAAAAAATCAAGACCAGGGGATAAAATGGAATAATAAAAAAAGGGGAAAAAGGAAGAGAAAAAGGATGTGAAAAGCTGAGCAGCGGGGTATGGAGTCAGAGGAAGGAAAAAGCGTCCCTGTGGTGGTCGGTGGTGCTGGTGTTATTATTCGGGGCGACAAGCTAAAAATGCCACGATTCCGTCTCCGACAAAGGAATGCCCTCGCATCAGATCGAGATGTCAACCTCAAGAATTACCGCCGATACAATACATTCGTCTGGCTACGTGAGCCCAGTCGGCCGCGACTCTTTGACGGCCCCAATCATATTTTCTCCTCTTCTGCTCCATTAATTTCACAGGGTGATAATCAGCATCCTGGACACACAGGTAGTGCTTGCAAATATTGCGGTAATGTCGGCAGTGAGGATTCCTGTACGCCGCCTCTCTCGCCTTTGGACCTGTCCGAACAGAAAAATTCTAGTCACCCTAGTTCCCATTATGAATCCGGGCAGCAGAGCAATGCTAAGAATTATGGTTATCCCATTCGTCCAAAAATATACGATCTTTATAGCAACTACAAAAACTCCGTTCTTCCTAACACAACCAAAAATTCTGGTCACCCTAGTGAATTTAAAAATTCTGGTCACCCTAGCGAATTTAAAAATTCTGCTCACCCTAGTGAATTGAAAAATTCTGGTCAGCCTAGTGAATTTAAAAATTCTGGTCACCCTAGAGAAATAAAACATTCTAGTCACCCTAGTGAAACGAAAAATTCTGGTCACCTTAGCGCTACCAAAAATGTTGGTCACCCAGGTGTACCCGTAAATTCAGGTCGCAGTATCAGTCTCAAGCACACTGGTCACCCTAGCGAAATTAAAAATTCTGGTCAATTTAACGCCACCAAAGATTTTGGCCAAGCCGGGGGGCCGTCAGGTGAAGATTATTCAAGTGTCTTAAAAAGTTATGGTAAACCTAGCGAAATTAAAAGTTCAGGCCACCCTACAGAAAAAAATAAATCTGGTCAACTTACTAGCACGAACAAGAATTTCGCTATGGAAAAATACCAAAAATTTTCAAGTTCCCAAAGCACCACCAGCACTGATTCAGGCCACCCCAATAGCAGCGCTTCCACATCTGGCAACTTTACAACGACTTCAACCGGCACGACAAATACGCCGAAATCGAAGAAACATTTATTTTTCCCACCCTCATTCAATCCTTCGAACGTGAGTCCGAAAAAGAGCGACAAACCGAAACGAAGGATATTCGGCAGATCTTCTGGAGACAGTCAAGGGAAGAATTCCTCCATCCAGTTCTGCCGCTCTTCTCCATGGGTCATTTCTGAGTAAAAACAATTTCTGAAAATAATTATTTTATTGCTTTATTTAAAAAAAAGTAATTTAAAAATTTCATTTTTATTCGAAAAACAATATTTTATATCACTAAAATTATTTTAGTGGAATAAAATACTTTTTTCTGCAAAAAAATAATTCCGCTCCTGCAAAGCATAATTTTCTTTGTTACGAAGAAAATAATAATTTACTGCGCGAAAATAATTTATTTCCCCCGCTGTAAAAATCGTTTACAGCAGCTTTAAAAAGTCAATGGGATTCTAAAAGTTTTTTTTTACGTCCACGGCTATTTATTCAGCTTAAAAAGAATTTTTATTTTATTGGCGAATCCGGAATTTCCAATCAATTTTTCTTATATAGAATTAAGTACCCCGAATCGGTGTTATTGTCCTGCGGAGGAATTCCTTCGTAGAAAAGTAATAATGTTCCGTATACAACGTGTATATAAAATGAAAGTGATTTCAAGGGAAAATAGTGAAGAAGCCGCAGTCTTAAATTTTACCAGACGTCCATTTCCCTTCCTTTACACTCGGACCAGACCCCAGTCATAAATTCTAATCGGAGGCAATGGGCCGGCAAGCTTCAAGCTGGCGTCCATTTCCTCCGCCCCTTCATATATTCATCTTCGCCGGGCGGTGTCTTTGCTCTCGATCCTGATTTTTTTTTCTCGAAATATTTTTTTTGTGATAAATATAGATAAAATTTTACCTTCTCAACGATTACATTTTTTTAAGAGAATCGTAAACGTTTTTAAACTGAAACTACTAAAAAAATTGGCTAAATTGCTCAAATTGTAGATGCTAAAATTATATTTATTAACACAACGCGAAGTTCAAATTTGTCGAAATTCTATGAATTTTCCTATATAAACGAATATGTCATTTCCGTAAATTGTTTTCATACTCTCCTAAAGTATAATATTCGAAATATTGACCCCAGGTGTTTCATCTAATGGTAACGTTGTTCAAAAATTATTTTGAATGGCGTTAAATTATTAACAATAAAAAATTGTTTTCATCATAATTTTAAAATAATTTTAAAGAAAACTAAATATAGAAAATTAAATCTGAAAACAGGTCGAAAAGTTGAAAAATTTTCTGAATTACATAAATTTAAATTTTCCATGTTTTAAATCCCTCCTGGCACATTTCATACAGGCCTGGGAAATGAAAAGTGTTATTTTGATTGCTGCAAAAAGCGGCGCATTTCAAATAAAAGACGAGATGAGAGTATGAAAGGAGGGGAGAGTAAGTATAAAGAAAATAAAAAATGTAGAAAGTGGGACGTTTGCTCTTGTTGTTGCTCTCCTCTCTCTTTCCGAATTTCTCCGCTTTCATGTAACACACGTTCACGAAGGTTGGGCTGAATGGGTTCATCAAGGCTGTCATTAGGAGCTATGAGCTGTCTCTTGCAAATGGGGCTTAAAACTCGAACTCAAACACACAGAGAGACACACACACACCGCATCTTCATCCCTGGATTCCGTTCTTATAATTCCAACACCGTCTTTCCTTTTATACATATGTGTACATACATATAATTACATTATAAACACATATCCCAATTTAAACACGTATAATGAATATAGAATGTACATGTATGTACATACGTAGAAAAATATATGTTAAAGTCATACCCCCATATGAATACATGCTATGTACATACGTACGTATATGAATACATGTTATAACCATACCTCTATGTAAATACGTATGTTGTGTACATACGTACGTATATGAATACATGGTATGTACATACCTCCATATATAAACACATGCTATATACATACGTACATATAAAAACACGTGCTACATACACATACATATATGCCCATGTGCTACAAATGAGGAGAAAAGTAAAAGAGAAACATTATAACACACCTTATTGCAATTTCTTCATCTTGTGTGTGAGAGTCCCATTCTCGCAAAATGTCCGCCCGTCCGAAATGCTTTCCGCCTTCTCATCTCCCGCACATTAATTTCCCCCCTGAACTTCACAATAGTACGTAGCACCATGTGTATGTATTTGTATTTTTCCCGCCTCCGGCCATTTGTATGAATGTACATATGTTGGTATTAATTTCAATGGTAACAGACGCTCTCCGAATGCTACACATGCTATATACATATGCATTATATATAGTTTGCATATGTGTTAAGTGTACGGCCGTATGTTTACCATTGCATGTACATATATATGTCCTACATGGTCGTATGTTTAACATAGTATGTACATATGTTTTACATAGTCATATGTTTAACACAGTATGTACATATGTGTTCAACATAGTTACACGTTTAGCATTACACATACATACGTATTTTAAATGGCAGCCTCTTAAACATTGTGTAATACATGCCCATATGTACATACGTGTGTTGAATTCCGCCGTATATTCAACATTGCAAATACATACATATATGGTATGTCACTGGTGCAATAAAGAGCGTTATATATATGACATTCCAGGGAATCCATGGAGCCCTGGGGTATAATTTGACGCTTATTTTTATATAGCGAGAGTGATATCCACCAGCTCCTCGTCTCCTTCAATCCACTTCTATATTTCTTATTTCTTCCGCCTCCTCCTTCCCCTCCTCGTCTTATTCCTCCTCCTCCTCCTCACACAGTAATTTACGACAGATACTTTCCCTTCATTATTTCCTCCTCTTTAGTGTCTTTAGTATTTCGCAAATAGCGAGCGAAATCTTTTTTTGGTTTTTTTTTCATCAAAAGAAAGGGGAAAGGCTTTTTATTAAAGACGGCATTGTACGACTTTTCTGGCTTTATTTATAATTAGCGGGACGTAATGATAGCCGGATCCCCTGCTTTCTGACGTATTTATGGAGGCTCAGAAGCGCGTGAATTTTAATTTGAGCCGCATTTCCATTTTTATTCTGGCCCATAGCTTTAAGTTTGTAAGTGTTTTTGTCGATTTTGTATTTAGAAATTTACATGTTCAGTTGTATTTTTTTAATTTTTAATATTTCTCGGGTTTTAAATTAAAATATTTTTTCGTGCCACGTTAAATTTCCCGCCCATTTTAACACTTACTTTTAAATTTACCGCTCGTTTTTAAATTTCCCGCTCATTTTTACGCGTACTTTTAAATTTACCGCCCATTTTTAAATTGCCGCCAATTTTTACTCTTAACTTTAAATTTTTAAGTTTACCGCTATGTGTTGTATTTTTATAAAATTTGCTAATTTTTACAGTTGATTTAAAAAATAATCAGAGGTTTTTGTACTTTCTTTTTTCCCACACATTTTGGCGGGTTTATTTAAAATTTCCAACTAATTTTATAGTTCACCAGTATTTAGATTTCCCGCCACTTTAGTTTTTTCCCCTAATTAATATTTTCTTTTAATTTCCCTGCTTTATTGTTTTCACCTGATGTTGAACTTCCCACGAATATTTAAATGAACATACCTTCTCTAAATTTTCCCGCCTAGCTTTAATTCAATTTCAAAGAAATGCTCCATACTATGTATGAGTTTAATTTTCCCACATTCCCACCGTCAACGACAACTGTGTTGATTTAATTCCGTTTTAATTTCCCCGCGTCATTTAATTTAGTTCAGCTTTATATTTTCTCAGCCGCCATTTTAATTCAATTTCGTTTTAATTTTCCCGCTGTATTATTGTAATAATTAAATTACATTTGAGTCCTCATTAGAATTCTTTCCTGGAATTTTAATTTCCGTGTATTTTTCAAAGCCTAAAAATGTATTTCTCATTTGTTTTAAATGTATGCATTTAAATCCCCTCTGGCCATTAAAACCCCCGCACAGCGTCCCGAAAACTGACCAATTTAAATAAATGGCGTCCATTTTGGATGAAGAAATAACACTTAAAGCTGCGCGGAATTACCGGCAGAACGGAAGTATAAAGGGGAGAGGAAGATGAAAGGGAATTACTTTAAAAAATTTTGCGGAAAGGCACTTAAAAGAAAGGGAGACTACTGGCACTCCTGAGGAAAAATAAAAAAAATGGCGAAATTATTCTTGGGCGGGAGGCGGAGGCATTAGGTTGTGAAATGAATCAAATGAGGGACATTTAATTAAATCAAATTTCTAGCCATTTCGCATTCATCCCCAGACCTTTGCCGTACAAATATATACATGCATATGATTGTACACATGTACATACGTAGTTTTATGTGTAGGCACGGGGACGATGAGGTGAAACTTCGGAAAGTATGGAAGAAGGTGCAATTATCTCACTTGATCAAGAATCAGCTTTTGACAATGTTAACCGGGAATACATGATGATGGTGCTACGATATTACAATTTTCCAGAAATTATAACGCAAACTATTTCGTTACTGTACAATTCAAATAACGTAATTATTCGAGTTGGGTCCATTTACACTACTAAAGTACTCGTACAGAGAGGAATCAAACAAGGCGATCCCCTTGCTTCGCTATTGTTTGTTCTGTGCGCTGAACCTTTTCTACACCGCCTAAACAAAAATTTGAAACTCAACGGACCAGGTCCATACAATAAAATGCCTGAAAGCTTTTTAAGCGGATTTGCTGATGATACAAATATTCTTGTAAGCAACGAGCAACATTTAAATACAATTGAAACAGAATGTCAGCAGTACTTTACCTTCTCGGGGGGTCGATTAAATAGCAATAAGTGTACAGCTCTGCTTTTCGGTTCTTGGCAACATAATTGCCCAACCATCAAATACCCTATAGTTTCAAATGGTGTCAAAATACTCGGAATTTACTTTGGAACCGCTGATTTCATGAAGCAAAACTTCGACAACGTCCTAAATAAAATGAAGCTTAAACTAAGTTTTTATACTGAAAAGTTTCCGGAAGCAAACGTATTACTAAAAGCAGAAATACTCAACTTGTTTATCCTACCTCTCCTTTGGTATGTGCTGAAAAGTTTAGATGCCTCATTTTCTTTCTACGACGAAGTTCATAAAATGATAACAAGTTACATATGGGGAAGAAAACGAAAACTGGTTAGGAAATGCTTTTTGTATGCCCCTAAGTTTAAAGGTGGGCTTGGAATTAAAGATCCCCAGGTCCAGACTGCAATTTTCAGATCACGGCAAGTGCAAATGCTAATCAATCCTGATTTTAACAATTATTTTCTTAGTCATGCAGCCCAAATGGTCCAAAGAGCTGTTTGGCAAAATACTGCTGATAATTGTGAGTTATTTTACATGAGGTTGATAAAAACCCTGAATACTTTTAAATTAAAAGTTACCAGTGGTGTTCGTGAATTTTTGGACAAGATAGAAGTATGTAACAGTTTATTTGTTAATACCTCGAATGGGAAATTTTTGAATAGCGTGGGAGTGAAATATTTTACAGAATTACAATCAACGCAACTAGATAGCAACACCAGCGCTATAAAGCACCGCAAATTTGATAGGATCAAGCAACTAAGCCAAAAAATCAAGATGGTAGAAAATGATTACAATGTATTATCAACGATCAACGAAAATGTTCGCGAAGAATTAATAGAAATAAATGACAAACAATTTGCTGTGGCAATTTTCTTTCACCATCATCAACCATCGGTAAAAGATACATGCAAAATGAAGTCGTTCAATTGGCCTCACCTAAAGGAATGTTTAGTGCCAAGTGAACGATTTTGCACTTGGAAACTATGGCATGGAGTCAACTTTACAACTATCCTTGCATACCATATGGGGTTGGTAGAATCAACAAAATGTCCGTTCTGTGATACCCGAAAACCAAAAAATACACACTTTATATTTTGCTCATACTTTGATAACATGTGGACATGGTTGGAGAATCAGGTATCCTTGGTTGTTCCTTGGAAGGCTAAATACAAAGTTCACGGGCTTGAATTCAAAAGCTGTTTAAATCACTTTATCTACGCGGGACATTATGTGACATTTACAACTCTAAACCATCATATTAACAAATGTGACAATAACATAAACCCATTAACTAGTGTCAAACAACGTATTTTTGAATTATTGTACACAGATTTCATCAAAAACTCAACGAGTTTGTGGGGGTTAATGGAATTTGAAAAATATTGGAAGCACGTAAAGCATTTATTTCATATTCAGAACAATACAATTCAAATACAACTTGATTGATCTCATTTTAACTTCTCTTAGAAAAGCTTTATATCTGTGTACCTATATTTCTATGATTTACAAATGTAATAGTAGTTATTTAAAACCTTGTAACAAACCCGCAAGTGTTCAAAGTTTTGTAATCAATTTGTAAAAACCATTTTTCCGGTTATTGTAAAATGTTTAAAAGGCAAATAAATTGAATTAATAAGTGGAAAAAAATATTGATAAGGACAATGTCATTTGCACTGGAAACATTCGGATTTAGATTCACATTTCTAAAAACTTAAATATTTAAATTAGATATGAAATTATTATACAAAACGTTTCTGTTAAATGTAAGTTTTATGGCTTCCTCGCGGTCTAAACAACAAATCATTCTTGCTCACATTACTAATCATTACACCCGTGGCGTCATCTACGGACCCACTGTTTGTACTGTAAAAACCGAAAATAGCCAGCAGAGAATCGTTGCTAGCTGCCAGAGCCAGTAGCACACATGTAAATGTGTAATGCAAATATGTTTTGAAAAATTTGCAGATTCCTATTAGAAACTATTTTCCAAAATCAATGTCAACTTATAATTATAAGTTGTTGCGGCTCATAATGTATTATTTTAGGGTTTCTGAAACATTGTTCGGTTCGATAAAAGCCGCCAAATTTGAGGAAAGAAGCTAGATCAATAGTACTGAGAAAATTGAAAACAAAGCATCATTTTGCTTCATTAAAAATACTCTGAAGTGAGTTTTCAGTTGCCTTTGGCAGGTCATAGTAAGTAAAACTAATGAAAAACAAATATTAAGATATTACTCATTTTGTGAAATACATGCAGACGTGGTTACCAAGGATATTTTATTTGCGGAGCTTTCGTCCACAACCTCTGAACATCTTCAGGGCGAGATTAAGAATTTTAAAATCCAATTATCAAATAAAAAAATTTTTTGTACTATTTCAACTTTAAATCTTTTTTCCTGTTTAGGAACTACAGAAGACAAAGCGTTGCTTGGGGGCAAATGTTCACGAGCTAACGTTCAATAATCCAGTTGATTGTTAGATTAACAATTCTTCTTATACTATATTATTATATTATTCTAAACTATATACAGTTAAATACTGTCGACCTAGACTCCAATGAAACGATAAAAGCAGAATCAAACAACGCGGCTAGCTCCTCACCCATATATGGACCAAATGCTTTCTAAAAAATATTCAACAGTCGGATATACTCTTCGTCTGATGAAATTGAAATGACCCTTGCATATTTGACAAAGACCATTGTTTTTGTTCAATAAGAAAAACTTTAATACTGAACCCAGGCCAGTAGTTTTATTAGCTGGGCGATGTTCTGATCGCAGAAACGTTGTTGAGATTTGACGTTGAGGTTTTAAAATACGTAGTCTTTTTTGTCTATGAATAAATTCAAACCCTTTGAAATATTGTGTATGTTTACTTCATTTATGTGGATAGAACATTCATGGACATTAGTAAATGAAAGCTTTGCTATTAAAATCTTGAATTTCAAAGTGGGATAAAATATTATTTTTGTTAGATTTTAAAACTGATACAATTTTAAAATCTAATCATAAAACTAACTATAACCGCTATATAATAACACACTATAAACTATGTATACACTTTATAGAACTCTGTCACTATCTTTGTGATTGTATTACTTGTAGTAATTCTGTATAGATAAACAGATACTAATGAAAGGTTTAAATTTAGTTAGTGAATTTAGGAGAGGCCTCTTTAAAATAAAAGCTCCGAAATTAAATAAAAACTATTCTACCATGTTCCCGTAAAAACATTGTACATTGTATTTTGTATACATTGTATTAACTGTTAGTTTGGCTATATATAGAATGTTGAATTTCCTTTATATGCTTTGTTGCAATTTGCACGATTAGCATTAAGCAATAGAGCTAATATGAACAATTTCATCTACATCAATTCATAAATACTAAATATGTTCGATTTATTCTGCGGTCTTATAAATTGCCTATACCTAGTACAAGTTTAATTTTTTGAAATAATTGTTTAGAACACATAAATTCCCTACTGAATAACTTTTAGTTCACAATTCCCCTAAAAGTATGTTTCTTGATTATTAAAGCACCATGAACAGTATAAATGTAGAACAAATTCATTAGTTTTATGGTTAGTCAAAATTTTATAACCAATATGGTTAAAAAAACAATTAATAACCTAAATAATTATTATTGGAGTAGTAAAAGATGTAGATATGTATAGTGTGCTATAGACAAGCTCGGGTTTGTTGGAAAAACAATAAAATACACCTGTCATTGATAATATTGATATGTACTATTGGTTCGAAAGTACAACACTTGCAGAATAGGACAGTTGCTATGAGCTCATATTCATTGACCTGACATTTACTTGTTAACTCAAAAGCTTATTTGTGGGTACGACTTTGTAGGACGACAAAGTAGGAAGTCATATGGTATACATTTTGCTGTTGCCGTTAAGCAAAATCGAAAAATGTTTCAGAATACAGATCATTTTATATCGAGTAAATTTCCCCAAACACTCCGATTACCACCAACATATCAGTTTAACCGAAAATTGTGCTTCCCATCAAGATGAATCGAGTAAAATGTAAAACAATGTTGTCCATGGTGTTTCTCTTACTGTATTTTGTGAACCGAACTAAAGGAAAACTACCCTACGAAGTATGTATATTACAAATGGTAGTATATGGACTTTAACTTCTACGGTGTTCCAGCAACGCGAGAGGAAATGATTGCACAAGAGACGTACGTTCCCGGAAACGTCTTGATAACGACGCTGAAAATTAGCGGGAACAGAATGTTTATTTAGGCCCCAAGGTTCGTCCCAGGCGTACCTTCCACCGTTAATTGGGTCACTTACTTTAAAAAACGTGGGGATGGTAGTAGTCCATTATTAAATCCCTATCCAAGCTGGGAAATGCAGGAAGTCGGTAACTGCAAGGCCATTGAGTCAGTCCTAGCTACGGAGATTGACCGGTGGAATCGGATGTGGATTTTTGACGCCGGTAGAGTGAATGTATTCAACCCAAACCCTGGTAACGACTGTCCGGCCAAACTGCTTTTAATCCATCTTAACACGGATGAGGTCATTCATAAATATATTTTCCCTGCTGACGTCGTCACACGACATTACAGCTCACTTAGAGATGTCACCATTGCGTGCAACTCTCCAGAAGACTGCTTGGCCTACGTACAAGACATACATATAATCGCAGGTAATCGCCTCATTATATACGACCATTACCGTAAGCGCTCTTGGTATGTGACTCATCCGACTATGGCGCTATATCCTGACGCGGCCATTGTAACTATTCTAGGTAAAATAATTTATGTTTCACTATACAACTATGCTAAATGAAAACTCTTTATAACGGCGCCCAATAAGGCCGAAAATTTGGCCATAATATAGAAGTGCCCATATTATTGTAGACATTGTATTTCTTAAGCATATAATTTGTTTGGCAAAACAACTACGGCCGCTATTTCGAACATGTCTTATAGGATGCCGTTATAAAGATTGTTTACATTATTACTTAAGTTAAAAGAAAAAAATTGTAATCATATGATTTGGAATTCTATAACTTTTAGGGATACGGGGCAACGTCAGTCTTTTAGGGATAGCCAGCACCGGCCTCGCTCCGCGCAGTTAGAGCCATAACACATTTTATTACGCTGCCTTTGGGAGTTACACAATTTTTAAAGTGAGCACAAAAGTCCGAAAGTCAGCGCCATGTGGTTCGACCCTACAGGACAAGGATGTCATCCCAGTCATCACAAGGCCTTCACAATCCGACGGGATGACGATGGATGCAAAGTGGCGCCTCTACTATGCCTGGCTCGATACTAATGCCGTGTATACTTTAGACACTAATAATACGCCCGCAGAAGAAACCATTTTGGCTGGAAATAACGTCGTTTTTCAGTGGCCAAATACATTCGGATTCGACAATGACAACATGAATCTCGTACTCATCACTGATAGATTCCAAAATTTTGGGGTATATAATTTAAGCGACTATAATTTCAGAGTGCTGCGATTCCAAATTAACACGCAGTCCTACATGTACTGAGCGCCCTTTTAGTGTAAACAATATATTTTAATTAGCACGTTTTAGTTTTAGTCCTGCGAGTAAAATGCTGAAACTGCTATAATAATAAACCATTTGTTCATGTTTAGTGGCTCTCATTCATCAAATTCATTTCCCTACAGATTTGAAAAACAGGCATTGATTATATACAAAGTGTAGACTATGTAGTGGTGAATATGGAGACGCACTTTGCATTCAATATTATTAAAATCCCATCTTGCATTTAGGTTCAAATGGAGATAGCTCACCTTGCACCTCACCAGACGTCATGCCCATAATACATGATATAGTAAATATAGGTCATTTAAAGTGCATAGTGGAGCAATGGAGTGAAAGCTTGCGTCAAGATTTAAGGACTTGACACATTTTTACTGATTTTCTCCTTTATAAATTATTGTTATTATTGTAAACAATACGAATATGCCATATTTAAAAAATCCATTTGCACATTTGAAGCTAAAAAAACGTTTAGCCCCAATGCAATGACCCGGATTTAATTTATTAGTATAAAATGGTACTGCAGATTTAGAGTGCAAGTTTAGAGAATTTGAAAAAATATTTATTAATTCAAATAGTTTGCCTGCAGGAGGTTTGATAAGCAGATTCTCCACAGCAATCAATTTTTTTAATATCATAAAGTAAGTAAAGTAAAATAGTAATAATATATCTCCTCAAAATGAAACTCCAAAATTTTCTATTGCTGTCATGTGCAATCTTCTCAATGTATTCCGTGAATACGGCGGAAGGGAAAAAACGCAAATCCTACCAAGTGTATTACAAATGGAAGCAAATAGATTTTAACTTCTGCGGTGCTCCAGCAACTCGAGAAGAAATGATTACCGACCAGACGTACATCCCAAAAAACGTCATGATAGCGTCACCGAAAATTAGTGGGGACAGAATGTTCCTAAACGTTCCAAGATTACTTCCAGGAGTGCCTTCCACCCTTAATTGGGTACCTTACAAAAAGAAACTCGGCAATGGAATTGGTCCACTACTTACGCCTTATCCAAGTTGGGAAATGCAGGAAATTGGGAATTGCCATGCAATTCAGTCCGTCCTCGCCAC
Organism: Lipothrix lubbocki; assembly: GCA_034696945.1. Lineage (NCBI taxonomy): Eukaryota > Metazoa > Arthropoda > Collembola > Symphypleona > Sminthuridae > Lipothrix > Lipothrix lubbocki. The sequence goes on from JAQGAK010001205.1 coordinate 33,723, forward strand.
GGAGATTGACCAATGGAATCGGCTCTGGATATTTGATTCGGGTCGATTAAATATACGCGGTCCGAACCCTGTCAAAAATTGTCCGACGAAACTGATCTTAATGGACCTGAACACTGATACGGTAATCTATACCTACATTTTCCCGGCTGATGTCGTCACGCAACAGCTTTCTCGGGGAAGCCAACATTGCTTGTACCAGCCCGGAAGATTGTATAGTGTATATTTCGGATATAACGGATGCGCGAATTATCATGTATGATCATTATAGAAGGCGCTCGTGGTATGTCACACATCCATCTATGGAGCCGGACCCCAGAGCTGCCAATATGACGATTCTAGGTATAGTTGAATTGTCATTCCTAGTTTTACAAAATGTTACAGTGAAAACTCCTTATCTCTCCATAAACTCTCGCTATAAGAGAACGTTATAAATAACCAAAATCAGTATCTTATATAGGAATTCTCTTATAGAGAGAGAGAGCTCGTATGCATATGACCATGTATGATAAGCGGGCACAAAGGATCTCTTACAGAGAGAGTTCTCTTATAAGGAGATCTCTTATAGCAAGAGTCCGCTCTACACTGAACTCTCGCTATAAGAGAACGCTATAAATCCCAAAAATCAGCCTCTTATGCAGGATTTCTCCTATAGAGAGAGCTATTATGCATATAACTATGTGTGGTATGTGGGTCCAAAGGATCTCTTAAAGCGAGAGTCCGGTGTAGCGGGAAAATTCGACCGTTATAAAAGAAGTACGTGTAGACGTCAGAATTTATATTTCTACAGCAGTAAAACTGCAGGTCTCTTTATAAAAATGACCGTTATAGCAAATCTACCAATATAAAGAAGGCTGTTATAGCGTGTTATCTCTTATATGGAATGTGAAATTTAAAATTCTTTTAGGAAAAACCACTTACAATCCCTACGGAATAACTGGCCTCGCCCTGACCTCGCGCAGTCAAAACCATGACGCCCTTTATTACGCTCCAATGGCGGGATTTACAATCTATAAAGTGAGCACAAAAATCCTTTTGTCAGCTCCTTGTGGTTCCACCCTTCAAGACAAGGATGTCTTGAAAGTTGTCACAAAGATCCCAAAAGGATTTGACGGGATGACAATCGATGGGAAAGGACGCCTTTACTACGGCTCGCTAGAGGACAATGCTGTACTAACTCTAAACACCCACTCAACCACCCTGCCCAAGGCAAACGTTTTAGCTCAAAACAACGTTGACTTGCAGTGGCCGAACATGTTTGGATTTGACAATGACAATCAGAATCTTGTCCTCATCACTTGTAGATTCCAGGACTTAGGGGGATATAATTTAAGCGACTACAATTTCCGAGTGTTGCGCTTCCATATTGACACCCGGTCCTACATTTACTAAGCACTATATGTATATCCTTTTGATTGAAAACATTAACTGTTTACATTATTTTGTATATTTGTTTATTATTAGTTTTACTGTGGCTTTCTGGTCCTTGTGAGTCAATCTATCTCATGTCCAGTAGAATTTATTTATTCATTTTCTAATATTAAAACAATTACTGATTAAAAATAAGAACATATGTACATACCTTAAATGCTCATAGATCAAGCAATTGATCAGCATGCTCCACTTTTTTTTACAATGTGGCAAATATTTTTAAACGCATTTTGAAGTATATCTATAGCTAAACCGTTATATTGAAATTGACACATGAATATTATTTCCCCATGACACATTTAATCCAAATTTGCTCATTCTTGCATTCTTGTCTGCGGTTATGCGTGTCAGAATTCCTAAATCAATATACGGCTATAGGAGTTCAAAATTGGTGTACATACTACACATATGTAGGTTTTGAAATTGCAGCATAAAGTTGTGGATTGAATTCTTCCACACATTGTACGACCGTGTCTAAAAAATCTACTAAATTTTATTAAATTGGTTGTTCTAAAAGTTCAATTTTAATGCAAGCATTTACACATCCGTTTTTATAATTACAACCAAGAATTGCACATTTCATCAGGATGTTGGGCTTAAACCAAATCTTGATACCGTTCCTAATCCTCCCAGCGTATTCTGGAGATCCGGCGGAAGGAGTAAAAGCCTATGACGTGTACTACCGATGGAAAGCCTTAGATTTTAACTACGACTGCGCTCCAATGTCTCGGGAGGAAATGATTACAGAACATACGTATATTCCCCAAAATATCATCATGTCCTCACTGAAAATCAGTGGGGACAGAATGTTCGTTTACACCCCAAGGTTCCTACCCGGCGTACCCTCCACCGTCAATTGGGTCCCTTACAGTAAAAAATTGCCCAATGACCCCAGTCCCCCACTAAATCCTTATCCGAGCTGGGAAATGCAGGAAATTGGGAACTGCAAAGCCTTACAGTCCGTCGTAGCGACAGAGATCGACCAGTGGAATCGAATGTGGGTGCTGGACAATGGTCGATTAAATGTATTAGGCCCTACTCCGAATAACAAATGCCCACCGAAAATTGTTTTAATCGATCTCAACACAGACAAAGTATTAGATACATACATTTTCCCCGCTGACGTCATATCGCGAAATATGAGCTTACCCAAGGACCTATCTATCTCTTGTACCTGCCCGGAAGACTGCGTTCTCTACATTTGTGACATCACGGATCCTCGAATCATCATTTATGATCACTACCGAAGACGATCTTGGTACGTGACTCACCCGAGTATGAATGCGAACCCTAGTGATGCCAATATAACTATTGCAGGTACGCCATTAAACACATATTTTACACGCAAACACTGTTGGTTTCGATAAAAATAAGAAATAATAATTTAAAAAATTTTGTTTTGTAGAAGATTGATAGAAATTATTAATCATTACAATTTCTATTAAAATTAGGCGTTCAAATCTATGTGCCGATCTTCGGAATATCCGGAACCGGACTCGCTCCGCGAAGTCAAAACTATGACACGTTTTACTACGGGCCATTGGCAGGATTTAATATTTACAATGTGAGCACCCAAGTACTTTTGTCAGCCTCATGTGGCTCAACGCTCAAAGATAAAGACGTTTTCAAATTCTTCACAAAATCCTCCCAATCCGATGGAATGACCATGGACGCCAGGGGGCGCCTCTTCTATGGCTCGCTAGAAGATAATGCCCTGGAGACTTTAAACACCAACCGGCGCCTAAAAGAAAGACGCGTAGCCCAAAGTGATGTTAATTTTCAGTTTTTAGACACTTTTGGATTTGATAATGTCAATAGATACCTTTTTGCTGTCAGTCATAAATTCCAAGACTTTGGGGCTTATAACTTGAGTGACTATAATATCCGAGTATTACGCTTTAATACTCATAGCCGTTCCTACATTTACTAAACATATTGTTTATAGGCATGCTTAATTTTCTATTACATATAGCTGCACAGAAAAATAAAGTTGATTTGTAATACCATATAAGCAAAATATTCTGGAATACTTATCATTGTTTATTTACAAGATAATTAAATAATTATTATCAGTATTTATTATGATGCAAAAGAATTAAATCTATTTAATTTCCCAATTCTTTAACACTTAAAACTGCCTAAAACCTGTAATTATTGCCGATCTTTAATTAATTTTTTTTAAATATCAAAATTCAATAAACTCTGGTAAACGCAAACTCATCTATCAATACACAGTATAGCAACTCTTAATAATGGCACCATATAAAACGGTCAAATTTGACCGTTGACAAACCAATTCTGCAAAAATTAAAACCCACACCATCAATCTTCATCTGAATATAAATTGGGGAAAGTTAACATTGAAGCTGTTTACGCAAATGCTTTAAATGTTCAAATTGCAAGTTAAAAAATCCGAGATTACAATCGATGAATCGATAGTTAACTGAGCGAAGCGAGTTATATTTGTACAAAATTCGACAAAGTAGATAACATTTTTTACAAAACCTGGGTAACTCCGAAACAGTTCGAACTATTCGGTTTATATTCAATCCCCTCACAATCTGTCTGTAGACAACGTGCATTAAATTTAAGCCAAATCAGACAACATTTTGTAAAAACCCCGGGTAACCCCGAAACGGTTGGAACAATTCGGTTTAAATTCAAATTGACCGAAACAATATGACTGCAGACAATGCGTACCTAATTTGAGCCAAATCCGACCTTATTTTGTAGAAAACCCGGGTAACTCCGGAGCGGTTGGAACAATTCGGTTTAAATTCAAACTCACATTAACAATATG